>JAEIIG010025625.1:0-17984 GCA_018904695.1 Drosophila parvula
GTATTTAAAAATAATAATAGTTGCTGCTACCCTTTAAATCTATCAACTTTGTTGCTTTTAATACTTCGTTTAGCATATCTCCAACTTTGTAAAGAGCATTGCCAGTCCTTGTCTTCTCTCGCCAATTAAAAACTTCCAACTGCAGCCACAAAAGAAAAAAAAAGAATTATTAACTTAATTTTACTAGCCGCAAAAATATTTTTCAGCACATTACGAAAGCGGACTCGACTTTGTTGCTGTTGCTTCTGCACAACTCCGGCGGTTGCCGCTGCAGTTGCAATGTCCAAAAATTATTAACTTAAAAAACAGGCAGAAATTGCAAAAAGATTGCCTGGAAATTGACATTTGGTCGTTAATGTGTGCCTGCCGGTGTGTTGCGGCTGTTAGCCACGAAGCGGACCGACCGGCAGCTGACCAGGCCGGGCTCGTTTGTCGGCATCGCATGCGACTGCCAATAATTTAGAGCTTTTAATAAAAATGTTGCTGCTGCAACAGCAACAGCAACACCGACAACGACTTCGATTCGGCAGGGGGACTGGCTGTGCTCAAGATTTATATCATAATTTATTTATTAATTTCATTAAGTAAATTTTCGGCTTGATGAATGACGTTGTATTTCGGTCGCCTTCCCGCGGCGGTTGCCGAAATGTTTATTGTGGCTTTGGCCGGCCACTAAAGAGGACCCATAAATAACCGGCCATAAATAGTGTGGGAGTAAAAAGGAGTCTAAAGTTACTTAAGACCCCGCTCTTAAAACGTTAGCCAAAAAAAAGTGAGAGTTTAACATCTTTCCGAGGTTCCTTTTGCCTTGTCTTATTTTCGAATTAAATTTATACAAGGCAAGTGGCTTTTTTTTTAGTCGATATTGCACAAGCCAGGGTCTGGGATTCTATTCAAGTTTTTACGAGGCGTAATAGCATCTTGAATAATGGCGCACCATTTAGGCTAACATCGAATGATGATTAAAAATCCATTTAAAATTATATTCAATAATAAAACTGAAATGCAACATCGAATAAATTTAGTGTTTGCGCCATCGCCGGAGTCGCAGTAGTCAGCACAATGAGGCAAAAATCAAAAGCCCATAAAACTGACGACTAAAATCAATTGCGACGCTAAACTTTAATACCCCGAGCCGGAGAGGGGACCTGGCCGAAAGGTAGGTAGGTGGCTTAGACGAAGCTGGAGCTACCAAAATTGAAGGTTTCTTGCCAGGGCGCTCGCTGGCCAAACCAAATCGCAACGGCCTCTTGCCAAATTCAATGGATTTTACTTTTAGTTTAGAGAAAAAAACAAAGAAAAGCGAAAAACAAAAAAGAATCGTACCAAAGAGCTGGAAAATCGAAGACAGAAAAAAAACCTCAGCCCGGGCTGCTGCGCTGTCGTGACCAATTAGTGATCGAGCCGAGCGGTCTCTGGGGGCGCTGGAGCGGCGGAGGCGTGGTCGCGCAGGCGCACGTCAACCCAGCCAGCATTAGCTTTGGGTACACGCAGGGAAATTTATTTAAAATATATTTAACGAACAGAATTCCACGATTAAATATTATAAAACTGATTTAATCCAAATATTATCTCTAATAATACAACTTCTAAAAATGTTATTACTGAAAATTATTGATTTTGCTCCGATTTTTGTCATTTAAGAACCTTTTCCATTTCTTCAGGTGTAACCATTGCTCGAATAACGCAGCAGGGACAGGAATAAAGACAGCAAACCAAAGCTAAAGTCCAGACCGAGTCTGAGTTTTAGAGTCTGAGGCGCACTTTACATTCAAATATTTTGTGACACAAAACGCTTTTTGTTGCAGCAGCTTTTGCTTTTTGCTGGGGGTCTCCGTGGGTCTCACACTGCATATTTGTTTTGCCTTTTGTCTGTGGCAAATCTTTAACCATTTTTCTACTTTGGGCGTGTTCGAGTGCCATGCGTTTCGCTTATATTCTATACCCTAATAAAAGGGGGAGCCTAACGGCTTGGGTGGAGTCCTGACATAGATACTGTGGAATTATTTTGATGTATGTATTCAGGGAATTTGTAAATAATTAATATATAAATTCAATTTTAAAAAGAATATCTCCATGGGTATGTTAAGTACACTCAAGTGACACGTGCGTCACCAAGCACGTGCTTGTTAGGGTTAGGTGTTAGTAGGCGCGATAGGAGAAGGTATAGATAGGGTTTGCGAGGAAATTAACTACTGACGTGCTGCCTGAATGCTTGCTTGGATGCCTACGAAGTTAGTTAAGATTAATGTTTTTAGTTTATGAAGTCTATCTACGCTTGGAATTATATACTTAGGATTTGTGCATTTAATAACATGTTCTACAGTGGCGCTTAATAGTTTTATATATTTTCCCTATCATGTGGCTGAACATTTGTCAAGTTAGAGCATACTTAGTGCGATTCCGCTGTCTCCCAGCTATTTCCTTTCTTAATTTAGTGTCCGTTTTTCAATTTGGGAGTCTCGCATATTAGTCAGCGTGCCAGGAGCAGCCGCAACACGAGGCAAAGCGGCAACATGGAGCTCAGCTCCCATGACTCATTTCGCCTGATGCGCGCGACATTAAGAGACACGGCCGGCCGTGGCAAGCACACACAGCACACTCACTTGACTGCAGTGAAATCTGCAGAGGAATAAAGAAATAACTGACAGTGTACACAAGCAGCACTAATTGCTGTAAAATTGCAAAACAGTCCGGAGGACATAGAACAACAGGGGAGAACACAACACAAAAATCACAGCAGCAACAACTGCACGTGTGTTTAAGCTGAACAAAAAACAACAAAAAAATAGGAGAAAAAATCTTAACGGAGAATGAATGCAACAAACGAAACAAGCAGCAGCAGCGGCAGCAACATGAGGCAGCAACACAAGCTGCAAACAACTCAATTAACACAAACAACCGACCGCAGAATCGCGCAAAAGTTGTTGCGCCACCTCGCCCCCATTTCCAGAGTCGCCCTTTTGCTTACCTCCGGGATTTTCTGGATTTTCCTCGGTCGCCTAGCCATGAAAATGTATTCAACTCGATGTGTAGCTGGCCACAGTTATTTTAGGAGCTTTATAAATATATAAAATTATAATATACTTAGCGGAAAAGGTTGTTTTCTATTTTTTCTAAATAATGATGTAGTTTATGGTACTTAATGGAAGCTGTGTAAGTGAATTACAAAACTATATAATTAGAAGAATAAGTTCTTGTTTGATTTATTTAAGTAATCAGAGTTTCTATCGTTACATTTGGTGAATACATAATGCTCGCTCTTTATGACTCTGTGTTCTGAATTCTATTAAATATTGATATTTTTTAACAGATAGGACTTATAAGAGCTCATCTTTAGATAACATTTTAGAGGCTAAATAGTTACCTTTGAGAACAGATAGAGACAACTGTAGAACAACAACATTGCTTGGGCTATTTATAACTAAAAATGCGCCTTTAATAAAAGAATATTCCCCATCCCCAGACCCATGATTTATGAGATTTATGAGAAAAGCATTGAGTAAATTAGCAAGCTGTCTAATTTGTTGCGTTCACATCGACAGGCACACATTGTGGCAATCAAAGGAGAATGTTCCTTTCTTCGGGCTCGGATCACTTTGTGGAGTCGTCACAGCGGAGCCGCCTCCAAGCTCGGGGTGCGGGAGCGGGCTAACTTAAATTGCTAATACCTGACATTGGAATGTTTTTAGCACTTCAGTTGTGTTTGGACAACAGCAACAATGGCAACTGCAACAGCGGCAACAGAAACAGCAACGGCAACAAGCGCAAGCGGCAATGACTTGGCCAAAAGCCATTGGCAGTTGTGCTAAGCCGCCACAGAAATGCAGATGCGAATGGCCACGGAGCTGGCGATGGAGCTGGCGATGGAGCTGGAGATGGAGGCATCGCATCCTCCTCTCATGCATTTATGCAGACGGAGCTGCCGCCAGCTTGTCGTCGATTTACCTTCTGCTGCCCCCCTTGTGCCACCTCGGGGATCCTCCGGATTGCCCCTGATCCCCGCCAGCTGCTTAGCAATGCGCATATATTTGCCAAGTGTTCGAATGGCTTTGATCGACGTGGCTGCCTCGCCGAAGGAAGGTGTCTCTCGGTCAGCCGAAAAAGAATAAGAAATGCCATCATCAGCCAGCAGGTGTTGGCTCTGGCTCTGGCTCTGGCTCTGACTCCGACTTTGGCTATACACAAACATATATAAAAGACAAAAAATAAAACCTAAGGCGAAACCAAATCCCAGCCCCAAAAGCCATCGCCAAATTGATTTGTCAATCGCAGAAACCGCAAACTTGCGCACATTTCGTTGGCATTCGAAAGCCATTTGAATAACATTTCACCCGGCTGGAAAAAAAACTGCAACTGCAACTGCAGTCAGCTGAATCTCAAGCTTTTGATATTTCTTTTTCTCTATTTTTCTTTTTTGGGAAAGTATCACATTTGACTAGAAGCATGAACTGCTGGTTGCACTTACCAACAGGCTTGCGATTGAAACAATTACAACGGGAGAGTCTTAACCCCGATTGCGGTGAGTGTTTGTTTAGTTTGGCCGAAATTGCTTGAGATATGCCCCGATAATACACAGCATAATCGGGGTTTCCTTATTAAGTACAGAGGAAATAAAGCTACATATCTTTGGATAATGATGAATTCCAATAAATAACTAAAACTATATATGCTATTTTCTTGATTAATTTTTAGAGAAATCCGTGTCACAATCCTATACAAAATATTTAAATATCTTGTTCTATTTTTCTTATTGAAAGATAAACTTTAATATATATATAATAAATATGAAACTAGGATAAGCAATTGCGATCGATTAATCACCAACTGTAAAAGATCATTTTCTTTTTCCTGTGCAGTGTTAATGCAGCTGCAAGTTGTCATCGTTGTTGTGGCAGTTGCTGCTGCTGCTGATGTTGCCGTTGTGGTTGCAAGTTGTCGCCGGTCCCTTCGCCAATTTGTTGCCGATGCGGCGGCTGATGGCTCAAAAGAGAGAGAAAGAGGGGCTTGGCCTGGCCCAGACCATTCTGCAACAACAGTTGGCAATGGAAGCGCATAAAAACTAATTGATTGGATGCCAAGATGTTAAGCGCATAACGGCAGCAGCAGCGGCAGCGGCAATAGCAGTTGCAGTTGCAGTTGCAATGTCGTCGCCGTGGCAGCCACTCTTCCCGTCTTTCAGCGACTTTTATTCAATTTAAATGCGCTTGCAGCGCCAATTCCGATCCGATCCCAACTCCGTTCGCCCCGCCCTGCGTCCCGGCCAATTCTCGTAAATTAATTATTTTTTATTAACTTTTCGCTCATTGATGAAATTTTTCAAATTTTTCCCCGCATTCCCGCGTCGAGCAATGCCTGGCAAATTTGTCGCATGCAACTTTTACACTGATCGTTTGGCATTTCTTATATTTTTTTTCTTTGCCTGGATGTGCATAAAGTTTGATGGCAAGTTAATAAAATGATATGGCCGGCGGCAGATATTTGGGATTTTCGAGGAAGTGATAAAGCTCCTAAGAGCTGCCGAACCTTCGATTTCACTCGTTCTGGCATAGGGATGAACAAATGTAGTCAATGTGAACTTATCGATTAAATATCTAATTTTTTTTGTATATAATCGTTCTGCCCACGAATGACAAAGTGATGGACGAGCTTTTTATCGATTCTATATTAATGAATCGTTATGTTTTGTCATCCCTAGTTTTGGTGGTTTATACATTTCATGTGATAGTTGCTCTTATTCTTTGATTTATATTTCCAGAATCCTGTAACTGTAATACCTATAACTAACCAAGTGATTTATGAGCCTAATATCGTTACAATATTTATAAATCGTTTTGGTTTGCCATCCCTAATTTTGCAGCTAACGGGAGTGGTTCTGGCACGGAATATCTCTGCAGTTAATCGCGTCAACTCGTTATCGTGTGACGTTAAAGTTAAATCCACTTCCCTCCCAAAAACGCAGCCGAGCATTTATCAAAAGTTATTGCAAATTAATTGCAATCTGGCCGGCTCAATCTGCGGCATCATCTCGGGGCGATCTGGCCAAGACCGACCCGTCGTCTGGCCATGAGTTTGGCTTTTTGGCCAAGCTGCATTTTCTGACTTTTTGGCTTTTTGGCTGCTGCTTACCAAAATTTATTGATGCCTTATTAGCTGATAATCACAAACACACGTCTGGACTGAGACTGGGACTGGGAACGGTAAAAAAGTTTCAACTCGCCTGGCATATTAAAGTGCATTAAGATAATTGAAATGGCCAATAAAAAATATTTTCCCTTTTCCAGGCCCAGTCGGTGTCAAGAACTTGTCCAAAGTGTTGAGTATCGCGCTCTGGGCGTTTTCAGTTGCCCAGTCACTGGTTTTTGGTTGGATTTCGTGTTGGGGTCTTGGGGATCGCAACTGAGTTATTTGTGGAGCGGAGCTGCGTTTTTTCTCGGAACACACTCGCGCTGAAACGTTTTTCAATTTCCACATTTCTCATGTCGGGGTCGCGAGTTTTGATTTAGTGATTATGTGGGCATTATGTATATGAGTTATTAATAAGCTTTCTTCCGATAAGCCAAGCCAAGGTATTCTGCAGTTCATACAATGGGCGGACGGCCAGTTTGGAATCCAAGTGTTTGCTTAAAATGATTTAAGGCGTTGCCCCGGCGAAATCGGGATGCGGCTGAGCCAATCCAGGACATCTGATAATTGTTTTTTTAACGGCTGTTCTTTTGTTTCTTTTTTTTTTTTTTGAAGACAGCTGAGGGATTGGCAGTTCGGGTTTCCTGGCTTGGTGAAATTGTGGCCAAGAGCTGGCTATGCAACAAAGCATTTTTCTTGGCAACGGAAAATGGGAACAAAGAAATTAATTAGTTAGCATAACTTTAATAGGTATTATTTTTAAAAAACTATTATACATTAATGGTACAGTCAATGCTATACCTACAATATAGATAAACAATTCGATAAATTCGATAAATTAATACAAATTTCAAATACTTTTTTTTTTATAATTTAAGATCTCGAAAGTAAATTTCTAATTAAATGAAACTCAGTAGGTATCTCTTGCCCTAGATGTTGGGGAGTTACTTAGTGTACCCTTTCATTTTGACGAGGCCGATAAATTAGTCGATTGTTTTCTCTTCCTCTGGAGAAACGCAGACAGCATTTATTTGCACCAGGAAGTAAGCGACCTACAAGCGTTTGTTCGGGACTTTCCAGGAATTTTCGAGGCGTAGCAACTGTTAGTGACATGTTTTGATTTGTGTTGTCGACGTTTACGAGCTAGTAACTGCGGCCAGGCCAGGAACTTAAGCCTGGAGTTGGACTTGGACCTGAAGCTTGGCCAAAGATCCCGAGCCCAGAGACTGGTCGCCACTCACTCGACACAGAATCGAAGTTGTTATCGATGACATTAATAGCGATTGGGGGGCTTTCATCAATTACAAGGCTTTGTTGAGGACCAGCAAACATCCACATCCCCATCCACATTCAGCTCGGCCTACGCAGCGAAATTGTAAGTTATTACAATGCAAATGATTTCCATATTGTAAATATGATGTGAGTGCTGATAAAGCAGCGGGGCTGGCAAAAGGGAACCGCCTCTGCCTGTTGGCCAAGTTTGTGCAAACAAAAGTTCAACGCATTCAAAGTCAAGGCTCCGAGATGGTCGCACTGGTTCAAGGTTCCATGTTTTTCAAGCGAAAATGAATTTATTTTCATTTGTAAACATTTTTTTTTATATTTCATTACATTACCTTATATAAGTAATAGTGCTGCAGATCAACCTGAACAGTTTGTATTGCAATAATAATGTTTGAACTTTTTATTGAATTATTTATTTTAAAAGGCAATTCTATAATACAAATGTAGCTATGTAGATATGAAATATATTTATCTATAAATATCCCTGATTTATAGCGACCTCTCTATGTGTTTTTAAGAGCGTTTAACTAATTCAAGGTCTACTTAGCTTCATTTAATTAATATAAAATCAAACATTCACCACTTTCTTTTTGTAAATTTCGCTGCTGATCATTTGTTACATTTGCTTTCCTATAAAGGCCACACAAATGGAATTGGTATTTTAAGTTCAGCTAAAAGTTTACATCTTTGGTACCAGTGTGCAGTTAAAGTAATTTCGCAAGTACCGTTTTGGGCTTGGATCTTGGCCTGGCTTTTGGGCTGGGACTTAGGTTCGGATCTGGGTTTTTGCGTTTGCATTTTGGCTTTGGGTTTCGGTTTCCTTTGCCGCCTTGACCACGGCCATCTACCACCAACGACGTCGCCGGCAATCAAGTCAAGAAACCGCGCCGAACTGTATTAACTCTTGTCTCCGGCCAACTGTTGCCCCATTGCCAAGTTTCCAAGTCTGCCGCTGTCAGTTGGCATCTTCCTGTTTGCACAAACGTCACGTTCGAGTCACGTTTCCAACTGCCATCAATGGGGTGCCCGGGCACTTAGTCTCGC
This sequence comes from Drosophila parvula, assembly GCA_018904695.1. NCBI lineage: Eukaryota > Metazoa > Arthropoda > Insecta > Diptera > Drosophilidae > Drosophila > Drosophila parvula. Next base: position 8,455 of record JAEIIG010025625.1, read on the forward strand.
CCATAGCCGCAGTTGATGTTTCCCACAAATTTAAGGCCGCGTCCGCAATTCGCCATTCGTATCTCAGAGTCCGCTGTTCTGCTGGGTTCTGCTGGGCGCTGGCGTAACGCAACAATTTCGCAATCACCTGACAATGTGACAGGTAATAGTCGTGTCCAGCACACTAGACATTTGCATACTCATAGGCACGGGCACGGGCACCGAATAGTCAACTGTGAAGTAATTTCGATGCCAGAGTGCCGGATCGCATCGCCCGATGGTCACCTTCGGTCCGTGTCTGGCTCTGGAGCATACTGTGATAAGTAATTGCATTGCGTTCTGTGCACAGCGAGAAAATCTTGCGATATTTGTACACATTCTTAAGGTGCAGGTGCTAAGAAAATGTTGTTTGTTGAGTTGACAAGGACCTAGTCCCAGGAGGTTAGCTCTATTCGCTTTACCATGGATTTATCTGGTGATTTTGGTGATGAGTAAAGCAACCACCTTTTTCGAATCAAATTAGAGGGTCTTGTTTATGTTTTCTTCAAGTGTATGCAAGCATTCGCTTCACGCAATTTGGGCCATTGCCAAGTTAAAGCCAAAAAGGAAGGCCAGAGAAACGAAGGCGAACCGAGACGAATCCATTCATGAAACGGGCACCCGCCTAGGAAACCGAACCGACTCGCAGCCATATAAATTGCTGAGATTTCTCTTCCTTTGACTGCCTGCCTGCCTTGTTATTAAAAGTTCAACCCACATGAGAAGCAATTTGCAAACTGTTAGAACGAATAAATAGTTTAGCAGGCAGAGCAGGGATCTTGCCGTAAGTGGCACTTGGCCAGGAATTTGATAAGCTCGAGAAAGAGAGCTGCACTTGCACCTGAATCCCAGTTCCAGTATCAGGTCAGCCTTTTGGAATACAATCCCGAAACTGATACCTCGGCTCCGTCCTCGGAAAAACACTTTGCCCAGCCATTTGGCTTTCCTTTTCTTTCTCTTAACCTTTTTTAGCAGGCTTTCTCTGGGTGGAAAAAGAGGCGCTGCACTCTCGGCCAGATTTATTCCCATGCCAAGCCTTTTTTGCTGCTCTTCTGCCTTTGACTCTTGCCACGTTTGCTCTTTGCCGATTATTTCACTGATTAAGTTTATAAACCATAAATTTCATAAGCCAGAAATTTCAATTCAAATGTAGAGGGGAAGTAGCTGGAGATTTTAAATAAATTACAAGCCACATTGTAGGCTAATTGTATGCAGAGGCAGCAGAAGAATACACCTGTGGGTTGCAACTGCACCAAGCAAAAATATGCATAAAATAAACGGAAAACTACCTAATATTCTAAGATGTGTGCACAAAAATTACAAGCCTGAAAATATAAATTAATTTGTTTTACAACGATGCATCTTCAATATATTCTAAACTATATTTTTATCTTTTCGAAAAACGGCTAAATATCTTTTTTCTAGGTGTCCGTTTTGGGCTGGGTTCTTGTTGGCCAGAAAGTCCACGGATTGGTTAAGCGACAGTTGCAATTTGCAATGCGCTTGTAAGATGCTTTCGCCAATCTTTTAATAAGAATCAAACACTAGACGAGAGAGAATTCAAAACCATTTCTCGTATATGAGCAGTCCCCAAACTTATCGCTGATCGCGCCGGTAGGTAGGCAGGCAGAGCTAGCCTAGCTAGGTTACCACCGCAAGATGGAGATTCGAGGCCTCACAGCCTGGTGGGCAGCATATGTACCTACCAGCTCCTGCTCCGACTACAAATCCAGCTTCAACTCCCGGCCAGATAGCCAGCTTTAACTCCCTGGCTCATTACAGTTGGCCTGGTCAGCGCGGCTTGGGTATGCCAATCATGCGTTCGGACCTAACTGCAATCCAGATTCAGTCTACCCTCAGAATATACTGCAAATAATTTTAAAGAAAATGTTAAAGAAAGGATTTAGGGATTTGCCCTTAAATATTTTCAGAAATAAACATTCCTGACAAAATAAATTAAAAGTATTTTAAATGTATGCGTTCTTTGAAAAATGTATTGACAAATTAACCTCTTTAAACGTTTATTTTTCTGCCAGTGCCTTATTCCCTTACCTCCCTCGCCCAATCTTGGCCCAAACAGAAGTTCTTGTCGCTTGTTCCTGTTAGCTGCTTGTTCGGCGTGGCCATTGAATATTTCAAATCGCAATCAGTTGGCAGTCATCGCGCTCCCCGTTCGCAATCCCTGGGATCCCAGGCTTCCGATCTGCTCCCAGTGCCAGGCGGGTGTACTCACCGCATTAGTTTCAATGCCCTTTAATTTATTAAAATATCAAATTTAAGTACATGCTCTGCGGCGCGACGGCGGCTAGAACGAACGCAGCTCCGAGGTAGCCAATATTTGTGGCAGTTGCAATCGAGATTTGCGGGTGATTAGTGGCGGCTGAAATCGGAGAACCTTTTTGCGTCCGCAGTTCCAGAGGAAACCAGTGATAGATGGTCTCTCCTTGTGGGGGCCAGAAGAAATTGAAATTGAACTCAAACTTGACTGCGAAATATTATTTTTAGCAGAAGCAAGGCAAGTCTAAATTAATAAAATATTATCTGATCAAGGGTTCGGTAAAATGTATTTTTATTTTATATTTCAAAGCATTTAAAGCTTACAAATATTATGGTTAACAAGTTCTTAGCGTTGTCACTTTCCTGAATTATTTTAAAGCCACATTCGACGCTTAGTTCTTTGCACTTTAGCCCAACGAAGACCTGACCCATATTTCCTGTGGATTTCGCTTACAGACCCAAGTACGTGTATTAATTAAACCCTAAGGAATACCTTAAAAGAACAAAAAAAAATGTATACGTTAGCAAACACAAAGGAAACATAAATTTTCCAACAAGACACTTTCCTGGCTGACTTGTCCCGGAATTATGCGATATTCAGCTTTTGGGGACCAGTCGCGATCCCGAACCAGAACGAGAACCGTTAGCATTGGCTTTTGATGTTCGGCGCACAGAAACATTAACATAAATATGAGCGCGAGATAAGTGAGGAACACACCCAGTATACACTGTGTGTGTGTACACACTGATGAGGAATGAAAATTTGCCAAAGGAGTTGGCAGAAGGAGGAGGAGCCGAGTCGAGCTGAGCTGCAACTTGCCTCATTGACATGCGTTAGACAACGACCGTGCAACAGCCGGAGCAACTCCCAAAAGCAACCACATAGCAACAACTGCACTGTAAACAAATATATAATATCATACCAAATGGATACTATTAAAGTTTAAGGTGTAAATTATACAAAGACAAGACAGGAAGCATATTATTTTTAATTTAATAAATAACTACATTTTACAACTTTAAGTTATAAAATTACCCTTTGATATAAGACCTTCTTTTCGTTCTGTGCACTACCAGATACAATGACGGTGGGCGCTTCTCTTTGGGCGTGATAGCGTCGTGTAGGCGTGGCAGCAGCATCTGGCCACAAAATCTGAATAGATGATCGTAAACAGAATTTTCGTTTAACGGTCAGAATGAAGTTTGGCGCTAACAGAGCCCAGGGGAAGCCAAAAGAATCAACTGATTGTTTGGGGGGAGTGGTCGCTATATTGCCGGCAACACATTTGACACAGCGGCAATAAGTTCGAAGATGAAATATTAAATCGAAGGCACTGGTTATAATAAAGAGAGTATATAAGGCAATAGTGGCATAAAATAGAAATTAAATAAGAGTGATTTATTTATTTATTTTTGGTATTTTGTATGCCACCTGAAGTCCGCTTTAAAGCCTTTTCTGTTATCAGACATATATAGGGGCCTTTGTATAATTTGTATGATCTTCTCTTTAGAAAGTTAACAATTTTTGCGCACATTTTTGTAAGAAATATTATTTTAATGTTGCTGCAATGGAGCCAGGGCTTGTAGACGGACAACCTAGCCACGTTACGACTAGCCCTGAGCCCTAAGCCCGAGAAAAAACCCAACGATTTCAAGGTGTGGAGATTGTGGCTTTGGCTGTAGCCAGATTTCCTTCTCCTGGGGTTTTCGGGCAATCAAATGGAGCCTCCTTGATGGCCGACTGCGCCTCGAGATGATGATGTTGCTGATGAGCACTACGACAATGGGAATGCCTTGTTGTTGCTGTTGCAAAGTTGCTCGGTTGCTCTGTTGCTCTGTTGCTCTGTTGCTCTGGCTGTTGGCCGTGGCCGATGTTGATGGGCCAATGTTTCGGTCAGTTGCCGTGGCGAATCGCAGTGCAATGCGCAACACGTTAAGGGTTGCCCCCCCGCCTTCCGATCCTCCTCCTCCTCCTCACTCCTCGGCAAACAGCGCGCAATTTATAAAATGTCTTAATTTTTGCGTTGCCATTCCCAGGCAGGAGCAACACCGGCACCGGCAATATTCTGGCTAAAAGCGCCGCAGGAAAGCCGCCGTTGTCCGGCTTAAGCATCGGCTCTAGAGATGAGTGCTGACTGGGTACATTTTCTGGGCAGGCCAAACACTTGAATTTGTTTATTTTCATTGCCAAATTGCAGGGGGATCGTGACACGACACGGACGCAGCTCCTCGCTGGCACGAGGAGGGCCCGGGCCAGTTGGCTAAAATGACTGACGCCTGATGGCTGTCAGTTTGTCGGACAACTTGCTGGTGTTGTTGCTGTCGCCGTCATCAATTTTTTGTTGTCTTTTTTTTAGTTTTTTTTTTTTTTTTATAAACAGAGCTCTTGCTGGCGATAAATTGCATTTTAAGCGTATTCCCTGGCATTATTATGACTTTATAAACTCTGCGGGCTTTATGCCCTCGCACAATATGCACTTTGCATTTGTTGTAGCTGCTGCAACGCCTTTTAGCTCTGCGAAACCTTGGCTTCTTCGCTGGCAAAAACCCGGCCCAGCGAGAGGTGTGAGCTATTTTTATATATATTTTGATTGGCAATGATGAAATGCACCATGCACTTGAGGAGGAGTCTCCAGCCGAGCTGGCAGAGCTGGACAAGCTCCCTTTTGTTGGCCACTTCTCCGCTCTTAACAAGATAATTGCTTAATTTGATTAGCAATTGTTGCCGTTGTTAGCCAAGTTTGCTGCTGCCGCTGCCGATGCCGCTGCTGCTGCCGCTGCTGGCGGGGCGTGCAAATTGCTAACAATTTTGATATTTAAATTATTGAGCCTGTGTACAGCAACAACAGCAACATGACAGCTCAATAAACATTCCATCAAGAATGGAGTGTAAAATCCAATTTTCATAAGTGGCCCAGGCAGGAAGGCAGGAAGGCAGGAGGAGCGGAGAGCGGCTACTGTCCTTAGCCAGCGACTCGTCCTTGCATAAATTAGCAGCTGCAGCTGCAATCGCGAAGTCCATCAGCGACGGCCTAATTATGAAATGTATTTTTTATAAGTGAACCTAATTTGTCAATTATTCGGAATGTGCAGCAGGTAAATAATTATTCAGCGAGCGAAATGTGTGTTTCGGGGGGGTGTTTGTACGTTATTTTTATATCATTTTTGATGGCTTGTTTAATTATAGATACATTTTTAACGAGTTGCCTTCTATTTGTATGTAGCAGATTCTTGGAAATATTCAAACAAAACCCCTTGTCCAATCGTTAACTTTCTTTTCTAAATAGCTTGGGGCTCTCTCACCCACATTTGGCCAGTCAGTCCATAATCGAGAGACCTCCAGCCACATTGTCGGCAATTAAAAGCCTTAAACGACGCTCAACGTTGAGCGATGAGCTCAAAGGATTGGTAGCGACACTCGAATGCTGTGCATTTTGCGATTGTCCGCCTGCTTCTGGCCACTTTCGGTCTCGAAGATTGCCGCGGTTACCTTGCCGGCCAGTATAGGACGGCCCTTCACTCCGCCGCTGTTTATTTTCGCCTCTTTTTTCTCCCACTGATTAATCACTTTGGCGCGTATAATAAATTAAAAATTTCAGCAATTTTGAAAGTCAATTAATCATCGAGAAGGCACTCTCTGTAGCGGCCGATGCTGCTACCTTTTCTTGTGCGGCTGCTGCTGCTGCTTCTGCTGCTGCCGTTGGGCAAGGCATAGACAACAGGCAACGTCTTGGGGCACGGCAGCAACATCGGCGGACATCCAGCAGCAACAAGAGGTAACAACAAGAGCCACCACCACGATGATGATGGGGACTCAAAAATGTCAGGCCATGACTACGCGCGCTGCACATTTTAGATGATGATGAAGTAGCCGGCAGATCGCTTTGGAGGCAGCAACATCTTTGGCGTCCAGAGTCGCAGAGCTCCGACTTCTAGAGAGGATCGCCGTTTGGAGGTGTGGCCACGGGCCAACAAGGGAGCTAGCCAGCCAGCCGTCCAGCCGGCTGTACTTTCCTCCTGGCCAGGGCGACATATTTCCCGGCATTTGATAAATGAATGTGAGGGTCAGTTTCGTTTCAGCTCCCGAACAACTTTCGAGATATACGAGCATTTGTCAGATAAAAGTGCAACGCCTTTCCCATTGTCAGACACCGCCACCGATTTTGAGTTCGGGTTAGGGATGTGCTTTTATCGATAAGATATATCGAACAAATAATAATAATGAGAAATGAAACAATTTAAATAAAATTTCAGAGTTTTTTTTAGATAAAAATCGAACGAAAAAGCGATAAAATACTTGTGGAAAATATCGATATAAATAGCGGGAAATAAAAAATGGAAAATTATCGAACTTGTCAAGTGCGATTACTGCAAATATCGCTTTCAATGGCAAAATATCTACAAAGCGATAAATTTTTTTATATATAAATTTGTAACTAAATATGGATAGTTTTAAGTAAAAAATCGTTGCAAAGCTTCATAGAAGGTAAGCCACAGAAGGTAAACTAATCGACTTATAGATGTTAAATATTATTATTTTAAATGTTGATTAAATATTCCTTGGCCATCTCTAGCTCGCGTCCAAGCCGTGTTTGCTTTGAACCATAAAATATTGTATAATGGCCCTGTATCGCAGAAAGCTGCGAGTGTTGAAACTTAAGTTTTAATTTAAGCGATACGAAGGGCGAGACCGACGGGTTCCACCGTCGCCGGCCGAATCGTGCACGAAATAAAGTCATTTTCATACTCGTATTTATGAATTTTGCCCCTTATCGAAAAACGCTTCAATTGGCCATCGAGTCGGGGCCGGCAAATTAAATATGGGCAGTCATAAACGATACTGACAGGTCCGCGGGTAGGAGCTGATTCAGATCCAGATTCGGAGGAGCAGAGGATCCAGGAATCGGAGTCTTGGCTTCGCTGAGTTATTAAGGCATCTTTATGGCCAATCTCAATGAGGTGTGAAGTGCAATCGTTGTTGGCCTTTTTATTAATACGCAAAAATATATTTTATTTGTTGTTACGGTGCGAGATCGCCTCGGATCGCTGCTACTTCGATTCAGTTTCCCAGCAGCAGAATTTGTGGACTTTTTATGGTTCCACTCGGCGGGGGGAAGCCTTTTATGATATAGTATACTCCCAGAATCTTTTGCATATAGACTTGATTAGCGTGACTCAGGATTGCCTATTTAATGACTTAATAAATCTCCCATAAAAGTAAGGCTAAAACAGAGTCAGGTCACCGCTTTCAGTTTAATTTTTTGCTCGAATTATGTTCACTGCACTGGGAACATGAGGTATTTTACAGATTCTATAAAGATTTTATTAACTATTAGCACAGTTATACGAGATTCTGTCATAGCCTATTGAAATAAATGGAGAAGTTAAATGTTTCTTAACAATTTTCTAGATATTTCCATAGAGCTTCTTTTTATTACAAATAAAATCCTTAAAAATTATATGATTTTCTTGATGAATTTAGCTCCCTTTTACCTTCCCATTGCGACCTTATCTTATCCGACCATCTGGGCATCGGTCCAATCGCATCTCCGGCTGCATTTCGGCAATAATTCATATTTAAGGCGCTGATCCGCGCTGAGCTGCGAACTCTGCTGAGTCTCCCAGAGACCCTTTCCTCTTCTGACAGCCGAGGTCGTTCACTTGTCGTCTTAATTAAGTGCGTGCAAAAAGTTGCCGCAACAGATTGCAAAAGGCGCAAAAGGAGAGAAAAAAAAGTGGTGCTTTTAAGGACATTTTGACTGCGGCGTCGCGGGCTGTCAGTGAAATCCCATAAGCCGACAGCCAAGTTGTTTTATGGCCAACCGGCGGGGGGACACTTAAATGCAGGTCACAGATGCAAATGTGCTCCGGCTGCTCGTGCTGCCAATTATTTATTAACATATTTTCGCATTTGCATTTGCATTGGCATTGGCACTTTGCGCAATTAACAGAAAACTGTGTTGCCGTTTAATGGCCAACTTTGTCATACGTACACGTGTAGCCTGCTAACGGTTTTTTGTTTTCTTTTCTTTTGGCCAAAACAAATGGTTCAAATGCCGTGACTTCCTGGCCATTTCTTTGCTGCATTTAAATTTGATTTTGGGAATTTCAAATCGAATTTCGGCTGCGCCAAGTGCCAAAAGTTTGAAGAGAAAAAAAACGGTTACAGGGGAACAAATAAAGAATTGTGAATGATATTACAAAAAAGTTAATGATTATATTAGCTGGCAGTTAATGGAAATACTAAAAATAAACTTACAATCAAGATTGTTTTCTTCGGATATATTTTATATACTTTAGACTTATAATTTATATTTGATAGTTTATAGTTTTCCCTTGCTCTTTATATCCTTTTCAGATTTTTTCTGGCTGTGCAGGGACGACCGCGAAATTCACGCCATAAGTAGAATGTGATTTTCTCGCGTTGCGGTTGCTGGTGTTGCCAATGTTGCTGATGTTGCCGATGCTGCTGCTGCTGCTGCTGCTGCTGCTGCGGATGTTGCTGTTGCTGTTGTCGCGTGTTGCCTGGCTTGTTACGGTGCCCAAATATGAGCAACATCACGAGAATCGTGCGATTTGCCTTGCATATATTTTACAATCCCAATCCCGAGCCCAAAAAACCCAATCGCAGGCCAATCCCAATCCCAATCCCAAATTCAAATCCAAATCGCAATCCGCAATTCCAGGCCGATACAGGCAGGAACATCGCCAACGTCATTACCGAAGGGGCAAGGCCTCTTCCTCCCCCGATCTCCTGTCTTCCATCCAAATCCGAGTCGAACTCAAAGCGGGAATCGTAATGAAGTTATTTGTCCTGCGGCCATGTGGAATCAACGCACATATCCTTTTTGGCAATTGCAATGCGCCTGTCGCATAAATCATTTGCCACTCGCATGAAATTGGGCATAAATTTGCTCCACTTTGGAGCTCCAAGGAGTCGTCGTGTCCCCCCCCTAAAATCCCCTTTCTTTTTTCGCCGAAAATAAGTCGTCGGCCTAACGAATTTCCAGCTGGCAGAGAGAAGGGAGGAGGAGCAGCACATGGTTGTGTAGTCTCATAGCCAGCGGGGGCCAATCTTCCGGTTAGTGATGCGTGTGCCACGTGAAATGCAAATCAGGCTGAGATTCGTGAGTTTATTGCTGGCTTAAGGGGGTTAATTACAGTTAGTTTGGAGAGAGAAATTTGAGGAAATTTCATTAGTTTTAAGATTGCTTTTCCGCGAAATTCATTCCACA
>JAEIIG010025712.1:0-11606 GCA_018904695.1 Drosophila parvula
ACGCGAGCTCAGGGGAACCTGATACGGAATATGGAATAGATAGACATATTTGAGATATGTGGCCATTGGATCGGTGGGTGAGGCATTCTGCTTCATCATCATCATCTTCTTTTTTTGGGGACCCAGGAATTTGTGGGAACTTAATGTATAAAGCTATTGAATAGGGTCTAAACAGTATCTAAATTAAAGTTACTAAATACCTCAGTATTTCTTCATTGATTTCGAAGGATATTTAAGACTCAGACTAGAAGAATTCTTTGGCAATGAGTATCTAGCATTGACTTGCAATAGCAATAACTTGTTCTTTTCCATTTCAATCGATTACAGGAAATATTTTAGATTCATCATCTTTTAAGCTTCTTTGAAAATGAAATTCTTATCATTAGAAGATTATTTAGATTATGATTTTATAACACGCATTAAAAATGCTCTCCTTTTAAAAATGGTGTAAAAATTTCTTTCAATTTTCTATTTAAAAACTGCTTGTTAAAATGTGTCTGCATCAAAGGTATACATATATCTTCCTGCTTACCATTAACTGGAAGATATAAACAACAGCCAATCGATAGATAGAATAGTACCACTGTTTGCAGAATCTCCAAAATCCTCTACCGAAGTCTAGCCCAATCTAACCCTTGACTCCGAAATAGTCCCTTCAATCTCTAGAGTAGCTATGTTTCCTAAAAACTCCGAATGTTCCGCGACCACTACGAGGTAGCTTCACTGCACACCGAACATAGCCGAAGAGCCGAAGTGCCGAAGTGCCGAAGTGCCGATGTGCCGAAGAGCCGAGAGCCGGCACAGCTGACGAAGGCAGACCGAAGCAGAGCTGACCGGAGCGTGTTCGCAGCGCCGTGTCAGTCTACGAAGTTGCCTGCTGCGGTGCGGACGCGAGATACAGTGAAACGGAAGAAACTTAGATAGAAAGATACGAATGCTAGTGCGAGACTTTGGCTACGTTTGTGGCTTTTTCGCGTAGCGTCTTTTGTTTTTGGCTTCGGCTTTGCGGATTTTTTGGCTTTTTGCTCGCGGCTAAACTTGAAATTGTAGCTGATTCGGCGAAGTAGCAGATACAAAGATACAAGATACATATGCAGATTCGAGCTAAGCGCAGATAAACAAGCGCAGAGTGAACCGAGTGAAGTGAGGAGGAGATACAAGTGGCAGATAGACATCGAACCGAGCGAACCCACGTCGAGATACTTTATTTATATTGTCCTGGATTAAATATATCTAAAAGTCTCGATAGTGGCTCCGTCGTCGCCATGGCCGGCTAAGCTCAGCCCCAACCAACCTCAACTCATCATCCCAGATAGCATCGCCATGCTGGACAAGCAGAGCTCATCCTCCGTCTCGATGTCGGCCTCCTGCTGCAGCTCCAACGCCACCAATGCGGACCTGGACTACGACGTGCCCGTCTCGCGGCGCATCCACATCAAAACGGTTAGTAGATAGATAGCCAGGATCTCAGCTGTTGAAGCTACATATCTTTCCTCGGTGACAGTTGCATCTTTCGCGGCGAACTGTAACGCCTGTCTGTGGCAGCTGAAATTTCCGCAATTCGCATTCGTTATCACCTGGCAGCGACACCGTTTGATGTGCCAGTTTACGGCTCAGGTGAGATATCGCCGTGTCGTGATAACTCCGCTGATGCCTGCCTTGTGCTTACAGCCCCGTGCTTAAGTGCTCCTTTTGATAATTAACGAAAACATGAGCTCACCGTCGTGATATGGAATCTACGAGTGATTCCCTCCAGATATTTTTGGCTTTAGTTCTGAGTAGCTTCGATTAGATAGACCTCGGAGAGATTAGATTTCAGGCTCTGACACGAGATCTGGAGCTGACTCTCAGTGCAGGCAGGAAAGAACGCCATTTAATATAGCAAAACAACCTCTGAAAACATCCTAAAGTCTCTCTGGGTAGATTTAACATTCCTTGCCAAGAGCTCAGCCATCATTACAGATCAATTTGAGTTCACTTAAGCCTACTTAAGGCATTCCGACTGATTAAAGTGTGGAATGCCAGCCACCATTTCAACTGGTTTCGAGAACTGCAACCAAAGGTTGATCAATAGATTTATGCTGCCATATATTTCCATCAGACGCCCGGGAGTCGCTCAATCAACTTCTTGTCGCCACACGCGGACATTAATTCTAATCAATTTCCCAGAGTCGGAGTCGGAGTCGGAGTCAGAGTCACTTGAAGTGTCGAAGCGTTGAAGCAGATATATGTTCTCCGTCTAGACGGATCGGTGGGGCGCCCACTTAATCAGAGAGAGCACAAGGAGCGATAGATATGTCCCTCGGGGAGTCTGTTCTGCAGTTATCCCGAAGATAGCCCCGAGAATGAGAGAGAAAAAGAGACCTCCCCTGACACAATCTTAATTAATAATAAGGGCTGCTCCTTTTTGGGTCTTATCTTTGGTTTTGTTTTTAGTTTCCATGCAGATATAGGGTCTCGGGGTGACGCTAAATTAAGGTTGATTAGATTTCGGTTGTGTGGAATTGTTTCCCCGATAGCTAGCCCTGGACTTGCCCTTATCCGAGTGGAGTGGCCTCTCCTGCGAGGTTGTCCCGATAAGGGGACACCACCAACGTGCGTGGTGGTCTTGGCCACAGAGAATTTATGGAGTTTCCCTCAATCAATTGTCTGGCGGGCAGGCAGGACTATTAATAACTGATTGAATTGGCCACGCATGCGGCCTAGGTCTAATCCCAGCTCTTGGTCTGTCCTTAATTGCGGCCTTCAGTCAAGCGCACGTCCCTCCCGAAGGATGCAAAGGAGTCTGGGGAACTATTAATTGCCATCAGTCAGCGGCATGCTAATAAACCCCTGGCTCCCCTTAAAGGCTCCATCATAGAGATGAAAGCGTGACACGTCCTGCAGTCAGAGGATGTGGCTGTGCCCCATTTTCTCGGCCATTAGTTCCAGTCACGCGCCCATCTCCGGCACAGAGATCTGAGGCAAGGCCAAAGAAGGCAGGAAACCCATCTTCGAATGTTTTCCGCTGTTTGCACTTTGAAATCTAAGCTGAGAACCGAACCGGTCTGCACTGAAGAGACCCCTAGAGCTGCACAGCTCCAGACGGCGTCAATTACTTTTCGCATTTGTGCGCATTTGGAGCACATTTATTTTAATCTCACCTGTGTCCAAGCCTCTCCTCTCTCTGCGTGTCTGTGATGGATGGACCCAGCTCCAGCTGCAACTCCATGCCCCGCGGCAACCCTTCAATTACTGGATACTTTGTGTCAGCGTCTGTTAGGCCGGCGAACAAGTGTCCTCCGGCTGCTGGCCAAGATCTGGCCATGCGGAGCTCCTCGCTGCCCATCCAGGCCATGATCATGCCCGAGACACGACTCTTGTAATTAGCCGTTGTTGTTTATTTAATTTCAAGCTTAATAACGCCACAACAGCCCAGAATATTGAGTGCCGGGGCTGGACTGGGACTGGGACTGGACTGGTAATGGGAGTGAGTGCAGCATTTGCATTTGCATTTGCCAGTCTTGGCCAGACCCCGCTTCCCTCCAGCTGCAGACTGGCACCTCGTAAGCTTGCTAATTTATTTCAGCGCTCAAGTTGTGCAAACATTTTTCGCATTCAAATTTGTTCAACAGGTTGCCGTGGCTATGTCTGTCCTATGTTCCTGTCCAGTTGTGAATTGATGAATGTGGCAAGGTTAAGGCCCAGGGGGTTGGGCAGGGACCCAACCAGCAGCCGCTGGCTGATTGGAAATGGTTTTTGGGTTGAAAGAAGTCTAGAAAGCTGTCGTGGCAATAGGAAAGGGTCTTGGTTACTTAATGGGATGTCTGTATACCATTATTATGACCTATCTTTATTATTATGAAGGTCCCACAAGGCACAAGTTAACTTCTTCTCTTATCTCCACATTATTATTATTTTATATAATTTTATACATGCTTATTAGTTCCTCCCTTAAGGTTACATATAATATCTTTAAGTACCACTATCCCTCTAGTAATTGTTTTTATTTTTCCGGCATATCAAGTCGCTTCTTCTGCAAAAAAGAAAAACAAAATCAGCGAAGAAGAAAAACTTTCGCTTTTTGTGTGTGTGCTCTGTAGTTATTTTATCTATTCGCATTCGACACTCGAGTTGCGTTCGGTTCACAGGCCTTTGCCACTCACTACTCAGTCGTTATCTAACAGTTAGCAGAGTCATGTGCTGCCAAGCGAACACTGGCCGTCATTCCGGCCAAATGGATTATAGGCCAACTGAATTATGGACTCGTCGCAGAGTCTAGAGTGTCGATAATGAATTCAAACACTGGCAGCTGCCCTGCACAGTGGATGTGGCCTTTTGCACTCTTTTTGCACTTGGCCGAGCTGGAAGAAACGTGCTGAGAGCTGGAGAAGGTGATAGGCAGCCAAGGTGGTATGTAAACATGGCTAGGAGAGGAGCCTGGACCGTCTAGGGGAGCGGGAAGTGCGCTTTGTTTGTTTGCCAGACGTGCACAAGATGGAGTGACATTTATGAATTACAAATCTGACATGTCACGTTCCCTGGTCCGGCCTGGCCCTTAAAAGGAGAAGGCCTGACTAATTGCCGCGGAGTCGCAGTCCTTCAGAAGTCGTAGAACCCTGAGCGAACGAGACTGAGGCCATGTTTACAGGGAAAAAAACAATGGCCAATTGGCCTCAGTCTCAGCCCTAGCAGCGCCTGATAATTCGCACTCTCTTTGCTCTCCAGATACTACTCGCCAGATAAGGAACTGGTCGTAACCGGGCAATAAAAGTTACATGTATCTACATCCAGGCCATAAGTGGGGCTGGTGATTCCAGCAGCACCTTCCGCCTTAAGCCACTTAATGGGCCCATTTGCTGTTAGTGGCGAGCGGAGATTGACTACTGGAGTTGCTAAACGAGAGGAACGATTTCAGCGGGGTCTTCCTCGGCCTTTCATAATGTCAGAAGCACTTACATACCTTCGTGTTACGAATTGGCTGATTGCGCTGTCTCCGGGTAAACGATTGATATCTATGATGGCTCTGTGAGTTCTTGAGTTCCCTGCGACTGGAGGCGATTGCCCAACCCTTGTAATTATTTATCAGTAAGTGGCTGTTCGTGGGAAACCCCCTTATTGTGACACCTCTCATTTGTTTACCCAACTCAGAGATGAGTCTGTCAGCTCACTTTCGATTGGCGTGGGCCTCCTCCTCCTCATCCGGTGCTGAAAATAGATCCCAAACTGTAATCCATCATAAGTCGCCTAACAACAAACGATAAAAGCCTGACATCGGATGCCCTCGGATGCTACATTTTCATCTCCAGAGTTCAAGGCGGCTTTCACGTGGGAGATTTGATCCTCTTACCAAAAACTGGAAACTGGTTAGAAGAAAAGAAGAGTTAACAGAGGCCGCGAACAAGCCCGATCATCACCTCAGGCAGAGGCCATTCCTCAGCCATGAGTCACGTCCGGGGTATTCCTCCGACAGAGTCTGGTAAATGGAACTTAATGACTCCGAGTCGGAGCAGGGGACAAAGTTTATAAAATAAATCTTGTAAAACGCTCGAGGAGATGATGGGATGAATGAATGAATGAATGAAAGAGCTGTTGAGCAAATTGCATGGCTCCGAAATGTTTTTAATTTCCTTCGTTTTATGCATGTTTTACTTTTGGGGTTCTCTTATATTGCCTTTGGGGGACATTTGTTCTTGCTTTTTGTTTTATGATATTTTTTTATAACTTACTGTTTCAAGCGTGCTTGGCTGTTAATTCAAATTTTGTTTTTATCAAATGATTGATCTTTTGTGCAATGGTTTTTTAAGAGATTTCTTGAGTTTGACTCTTATTATCGGATATATATTTATGCACATACATACGAGATATGGGAAGCAATTCATTATAAAATATACATTCTGAGGCCATAAAATAAGTGTAGGGAAGTGCTTACAATAGCTGAAAGCTGAAACTTTACAGACACGCTCGAAAATTGATTTTGTTCGTTTGTTTCGTTCGACTGATTCACTTTGCCACAATTGAATGTTAACTGGTTGGGGTTTTTTTTATTATTTCTCTCTCGGGGAAGTAATTTTGCAACGTTTTTGCGTTTTTCCCTCGAAATTGCCGCGAAGGTCGAGACAATACATTTATTTTTGTGTGTGTAGATTCCGTTATATTTGTTCTTTAATATTTAAAGTCAACAGTTATTTTCCTTTGTGGTTTTTGCCTTCATCTCTTATTGTACAGCGGTCTTGCCCAAGTTAATTGAATTGGCATATGTTTGCTCTGACGCCTGCTTTTGTGAGTCATTTCACCGAATTGGCCACGTTAAGCCCACAGTGAAATGCCCAAGTGTGGAAATTTGCCAGTTTTTATGTACAATTATATTGGGTACTTAAATGAAGTTCATAAACATGGAAGTTATTAGATCATAAAGAGTTACTTGCTTGAACTACCACAACTATCTTTAATAGACAGAGTTTTCTTGCTCAATTGAATTACCCTTTGTACTGGATATCTATATAGATACATATATACTGAACTGAAGCCTGAGACCACTTTGCCCGAGTTGAGGTAACCCAGCAATGCAAATTGAATGTGGAATGCAATTGCAATTGACTTGTGCCTGTCCGGGCAGAAAGAATCTATTGTTAGTGGAGGGGAGCCAGTCGCCAAGTGCTGACCCGGACTGACATCTCCATGCACTTGTCAGTGGTGCTCAGCGTCAATATCCAACGAGTTCGATCTCTCAGCTTGGCCCGGAACGTGTTTCTCTGCCAGCTCGCTGACTGGCTTGAAGTTTTATTGTCACACCACATTTTATACGGATTGCTTCTCTTTGCTTTGCTTTTATTTTGTGTTTATTTTTTCCTTTTTCTTTTTTTTTTTTTTGGCACACACAAGTTGCTGACGAAATGTGAGGAAAAGGCCGCCGCCAAAAAGAGCAGTAAACATTTTGTTTATTTTCGCACTGAGACGGCAAAAGGAAACCAGTTCAACGCGACAACATATGGCGTTTTATTATAGAAGTAACCCCAAAAAAACTGTATTTCTCGTACACCAGCAAACGTATCGTAACTCTCCGTTTCTCAGGAAACCTTTAGTCAGTCATAACCCAAAGCCAAGGTCCGAAGTCCGATGGAAAGTGACGCGTTTCATATATAGAAATAGATATGCGGAAAATGCAAATCTACGAGAGAGTAGAGGTCTTGCGTGAAATATTGCACAGATAGCTGATAAAGCGAACTAAAAAGTTATTAAGCAGAATGCTTATGAAGTCACATCAGTATCTATTTATATCTTAAACTGGAAACTAAGCTAGAGTGCAAGGCGATTTGACATTCCACTAAGAAGATATAAAGATATAAAGATACAAATTATATATGTAGTTTAGCAAGATTTAAAGAAGTAACTTATTTTATTTAAGGTCTCTGGTTCCTTATAGAGCAGTGAGCTAGCTCTCCGCTTCAATATCTGCGATGACTCCATCCACTCCTCTGGTTTTTTTTAGACTTCGTCAAATGCCTCTGCGCTTTTTTCATTTTTCGTCAAATTCTGTTAATTAAAATTGCCAAAAAATATTATCTGTCACGCGAGCACTACGCTTGACTTTCGACTATATTGCCACTTAATCAGCTCCCGAGGGGTTGGGTCTGTTGGGTTATCAGTTGAGTGGCAGAAACGAGCTCACATTTCTATTTGAAATTATTGCCAAGCCATCGCAAGTGATTGGACTTCGCGTAGAGTTGCCTGCTCCATTAATCCGGGTAACGACCACTGGATACTATAAAACCAATTGTCATCTTGTGTCGGAGGAGCCAAAGTTTTGTGGATTTTTGAGTGCTCATTAAGCTGTTGGTTGGCGGCTTCTTCGCTTTTTTTTTGTTAAACTCAACTGCGTCTCGGTTATTTATGTGCACAAAATGTCGGAGGGGTTTGAGTAATTGAATGTTCAAGACATCGCGGATAGCAGCTACTCCTGGAATACATAAATAACTTTGGCTCAGCTCTGAGTTTGTTTTGCTTAAAAATGTTGCTGAGTTTCCGAGGAGGGGATTAGCGGCGGACCGTCATTAAAAACAGCTCCTTTACTTCTACATAAAAAAACCCAGATAAGTTGGCCTGGGGTAGAAATGATTTTTATTTTAAAATCCGGCGAACATGTAAATCGGTTTTCGGTGATTTATGACAGCGTTTGAGTCTGGGATTGAGATTGAGATTGAGCGTTGGAGTTGGGAACTCTTTCAGATCCGTTCCCCGTATCTCTCCTAGAGGAATGCACTGAGCAAACCAATTAAAGTCCGCCCAAACAAACAGACAAACAACTGTAAAAAGGCCCCTAATTTTTACCCACAAGTCACAGGCGGAACTTCAAATCTTCCAATTCTCGCCTTCAAATATTTGCCCCTTCAATTAGCGCTGTGTCAAAAGGGAAGAGACGGGGTGACAGAGAGATGGCCACGAAGAAAGCAGGTCTAATCCGGAGAGGAGAGTGGAGAGTGGAGTGGAGTGGAGTTGCTCCAACCCAGCGAACATCTGAGATCCGAGTTGAGCCAAGTGTCACTCCGCGCACATGAACTTCAAGTGCGCTCATTTTTCTTTTGACATTTGAACATTTCTCGCTTCCAGCGCCGCCGCCGCGCTTTCGAAATTGAAGAGTAGAATGAATAGCTAGCTGGTGGGCCAGGTAAAAAACGGGTTTCGAAACCACACTCCGCTCACCTGGACACGTGAAGTGGCGGTATCGGAGGCCCGAGCCGCGGGTTGAAAGTTCAGCAGCGATTGAACGCTCGATATTGTAATCGCTCGCTGGCTTCCTCTCTCTCTCTGTGCACTGCGAGTAATTATGACTTGAAAGGGATTTTAGATACTTTAAGTTACTCAGTATGAGAAACAATCTTAAAGGAGTAACTTCTTTTGAACAAAAGTCTATCTACAAGATTCATATGTATCTCCGCAGACTCATTGTATAGCAAAGCTTTGATTAAGCGGCCTTTTGAGATAATAAAGTTCAAAGTACACAAGGGGCATATTACCGTTTGTGTAGCATTAGGATTCCCAATGGGTTCTAGGTACAAACTATTAGTATTTACTCTAAATACAGAAGTTACTTAGCATCAGATACTTAATGATAAATAAGTAACTTTTTCGCTTAAAGTCGCCTTTTGATATATACTTTCATTAAGGAATCTTTTTCTTTAGCCAATATTTGATTAAAATTCCAAATTATAATTAAATTTCATGGAATACTTTGCTCTGTGTAGGGAATGGGGTAAAGAGCAAGGAGTGGAATGGGTCAAAAAAGGTGAAGGAGGTAAGGAGCAGTCACGGCTCGATTTCCTTTTTTTGTTTTTGGATTTCTTTGTATGTAGTACGTTGCGGTGGCGAAATTAAAAGCACCACGCTCTTAACTCCTAACCACTGACACACACAGATACTCACACACACAGCGGCAATTACACATTCATTGAGCGGAAGAAAAGCAAATCAAAACGTTTGCCCCGAAGGCATTTACACTCACGGGCAGTGAGTTAGGTACAGAGATGGCTAGTTCGTAGGAGAGAGAGATCTTTGGGTGTAGTTTGGGAGAAAACCAATATTTACTTCTGACTAATAACTTTTGGGTTGTCTTTACTTTGTCAAGGACTTTGAACCTACCAATTCTTAGGGAGCAGAACTCTCTTATTCCCCTCCCCATATCCCGCATCCTTGATAGCTAGTACCCTCACCCCGAGTGTCCACATGCCAGCTCTCTAACCACCGAAAGGCAAATACAAAACACAAAGGCGGATAAAGGAGAACCTACCCAAAAAAGTTGACCTGAAATTCCAGCTAAACTAATGAAGCAAACGAAAAAAAACCGAATCCCATTGTTTTCTCTCTGCCTCTCTATTATTTTTATTATTTTTTTTCGGTATTCTGCAGTTTTTTGCATTCTTTTTAAAGGCACAAAATTCGCTACCATAAAATGCTAAAAACATAAAACATGAAAGCAGAGCAAAGCTGAACAAAGATCAGAGCGGGGCAGGAGCTCTTCTTATGAATGATGGAAGTCAAAGTCGAAAGGCAGGGAGAGTGGGGTCAGTGTGGCTGGCTGAATCTTCTTTGAAATTCCATTGAAAATTTGTGGTTTTGCGGCTTCTCAGAAGTTAAAAAAAAAAGAGCCTCTGATATAAAACATACATAAGAGGAATACACTTTAATTGTCTCATCTTTTGCTTCGATTTATTTGCAGAAACTCTATGCCAAGGCCACTTACGATAATTATGCAGACACGCCGGACGAGCTGCCCTTCAAGAAGGGCGACATCCTCACCGTCATCGAGCAGGACACGGAGGGCATACAGGGCTGGTGGCTCTGCTCCCTGCGCAACCGACAGGTGAGTTGGGTTCCCCAATTGTTTGCAGTGTTTCTCCGAGGAGTCGGAGACCCCTCATCAGAGCTAACAGGGAAACGCCTTCCTTTTTTTGTTTCTCGTTCTTCTCTCCTTGCTGGCTTTGGTTCTTAATTTATCCCCGATTGCGTCTGGGCTCTGTCTGCATTCGTAATTAAGCAATCGAAAGCATTTGCATAAGTTTTTCCATTTCATTCCGCCTCGTAGTCTAGAAAAAACTCATTTAAATTTTTAATTTAATTTTCTGTAATTGTTTATTTTGTCTGAAGACCAAAGCTGGGAAGCTGGGAAGCTGGGAAGCCAAGAGGCTCGTCATCATCATCATCATCAGCATTGAGGGCACGTGGCCCGCTGCATGCGGGAATTCCATGCCCCCATATTATACCCCCCCTTCCAGCGGTCTCTGCCTCTTATAAATTACACATTTTTGGCACTTTAATTGTGGCTGCAGCGATGTAATAATCATAATCATCAGGGGAACGAATGCCTCACATTGGGATGGGGGGCGTGAGCATGACCATTATCCAAGATTACCACAGTGCACACAACACTATCTCGGCCCTCCACTTTGGATAAAGATAAAGCAAGGGTCGAAGTTGTTTGCTCCGATTTCGAAGGCAAACCGAAGTGATACTCAAACAGAGAATGAAAATATCAGTTTAAACTTTCAAGAAATCAGCAGAGAAATAAGGAATGTTTACCGAATGTTACACTGGGAAAGAGTTGCTTATATTGTAAATGAACCAACCATATATAGTGACCTATTTGAAAGATCTTTTTCCTAATTCTCCCTTCAAACTTTCCCCTTCATATACCATTTATCAAACGCACCCATACTCATATTTTCTGTGGCCTCAATTTCCGATTTTTTGCTAATTATCGCAGCGCCAGCTCTCGCCCCAGGCAGCCTTGAGACTGATCAACCCCCCCACAACAACCCACAATCCAATCCCCAGATCTCAAAACACTTTTCAAAGGTGGGCAAAAAATTAAAAAATATCTGCACGTTGTTCGTTCAATTAACAACTCAATTGGCGCCGCCTGACCGACCGATCGAGCGACCGATCAGTGATGATATGGTGTCAAAACATATATCAAAATGGAAATCACTAGAGCTCGCAGCGATATGGATACCTATGGCTGCGGCTCCATAGAGTGCGGGCCAATTGTCGCTAATTAAAAAGTAGCCACGGCTTTTTAATGGAAACAATTAACCCAAAAACGGCAGCCAATTGAGTGTCGAGCTGCAGAG
>JAEIIG010025732.1:0-10070 GCA_018904695.1 Drosophila parvula
CCTTACATATTGTGTTTAAAAGAATTCGCCTATTATCGTTTATATTACATTGCCTTTAAATTCAATCTAGACCCACTGTGCAAACTATTAAGTTTATTTTCACGATGACACAACAACCATTTGAAGAGCACGAAACTGTCGTCGAAATAGTTTGTGAGGCACAATAGTACAATGAACAAATATAAAATGCTAGGTTCGCTCCGTCGTCGACTCAGTCAGCTTCGAAAGGTGCGCGGGAAAGACTTGCCACGTCCGTAAAAAGCTTTCATAGAACAAATCTTGGCCGATTACGTTTATCAACCGTTTCGAAATGGTGGTCATAAAGAATGAGCAGAAGATTTCGGTGCCGGAGTACCTGAGCACCGAGTTCTTCATCGAAACCCTGGAGGAGGGTCTGCGTGAGACGAAAGTTACCCTAAAGGAGATTAACTTCGAGTGGGGCAGCAACCCGGGAGACAACTACTGCTCGGCCATCTACCGGGTGCAGGTGACCTTCGCCAAGTGGGCCGATGGCAAGGAGTCTGCCAAAAACGAGCAGCTCTCGCTGATCGTAAAGACCATTCCGATAACAGAGGCCACCCAGTTCCTGGAAGACGTTAGTGTGTTCATCAAGGAGAAGCAGACCTATACCGATATCCTTCCCCGATTGGATATCTTGAGTCGCGGCGACAAGTTCGGAGCCAAGTGAGTTTCTGGTAAATTTCCACTAGCGAAACGAATAGTGTGACGTTGTTTGTTCCAGATATTACTACTCAGTGAAGGCACCGGTGCAGACCATCGTGTTCAGTGACCTTAAGGTGGAGGGATACAAGGTGGCATCGCGCGAAGCTGGCTTGGACTGGAACCACGCCTCCCTTATTCTGCAGCAGTTGGGAAAATTCCACGCAACCTCCATGGTGCTGGCCAAAAAGGTAAAAGTGACAGCGAAAAAATCGGAGATCAAGTAACGTTCATAACTCGACTTACTGCTTTTTAGGATCCTGCTATCGTGAAACAGTACACGCGCGGCATGCTCAGCGAAGACATCCTGATGAAGAGCGACACCTTTGAGAACATGTTCGGCGGCTTCCTTAAGGGCCTCATCAAGAGTTCCGCCAGCTGGCCGGGGTACGAGAAGATCAGCAAGAACCTGCAACGGCTCATGGATAACTTCCGGTCTGTGTGCGTTGCTGCGGGCAAGCCGAGGCCCACGGATCGGTACGTTGTGCTCAACCATGGTGACATGTGGACCAACAACTTCATGTACGCCTACGACAATGCCGCCCAACCGGAGACTCCCACGAGGGCCATATTTGTGGACTTCCAGCTGAGCTTCTACGGCAGCCCCGCCTGTGACCTCAACTTCTTCTTGAACACCAGTCTTAATTTCGAGCTGCTGAAGACGCGGCGCGAGGAGCTTATCAAGGTTTACTACGCAGCCTTCAAGGATACCCTGGAGTACGCCCGCTTCAAGGACATTCCCACATACGAGGACCTGCAGTATGAGCTGCGAAGCCGTGAAACCTACGGACTGTTTGGCTTGTTTGCCTTCCTGCCTATGGTCACTATGCCCAAGGAGCTGTCCGAAGATAGCAGCATTGACAATTTGCAAGACGAGGACTTCAATCAGCGCAAGATGGACGCTATCTTCGCGCAAAAGTCCCTTAACGACTACCAAAAGTGGGCCCTGAAGCGTGCCGACGCTCTCGGCGTCTTCAGCGACTATTAGAAAATAGTTTGGATACATTTTCTACGCTTTGTGATACACTAAATAGGGATCGTGTTCAAATACCGCCTTATAAATATGGAAATTCAATTGATCAAACGGAATAGAGTTGTGTGCTTTGGCTTCTCAAAACTAATCGGAAAGGTGTTAGAGGCTTGGGATTACCCATTTGAGGATACATATTCTCTTTCTTAAGAATTTGTTTTCAAAATATGGTTTTACTAAACGCATACTTTAGTTCCTACATTAATGAAGTCATTTTCCACCGAAGTTCCGAGTAACAATCCTGGTTAGTAATAATCGATAAAGTTAAAGTAGTTAAGACCCAGATCTAAACTCATATGTATCATGTTCTGTTCATAGTTTAAATCATAACATGTTCCAGCGTCTGTAAGGAAACCTTGGTGTTTGGCTTTCAAGTGCTTGAACTGATAGTAAAATAAAAATGTTTTCTTTCACATAATGTGAATGTGCATGTGGGTTTTTTATATTAAACAACATAGTTTATAACTTTCTGACTAAAGCGTTTAAAGTTGCCTTACTTTTGAAATAGTTATAATAATACTGGATTGCGCATAAGTATATATGAAATTTTTTATTTTTCGAGAAGAGACAATATTGGTAATGATAAGCACTGACAGATTAGGGATGTATAGGAAAATATAAATATCATACCGAAAATATCGTTAATTTTGATGGACTGAAATTTGAAATATTGAAAAATGTTGTACATAACTTAAAAGATACATATATTATCTTAAATATATCAGCAAAAAATTGTTCCATTTGTTCTTATTTGTCTTTATACTGATTATATACTATATACTGATAAATGTATATTATATACTGATTATACTAATTATATTACAAAAGCAAGCCTTTTTTGGTAGTCGCATTGTAATTATTTATAGTAATAATAGTTAATCTTGATCGAACCTCCGCTATAAATATGTATCAATATGTTATCGATGTATCCATATTTTCCCTATACCAGATTGCTTGCTTGCATGTTTACGAAGATGATTAGGATTCACGTTTTCAGCTTAGGAAGCCACTGAAATGTTTTCAAGTTTCAGGTTTCTGGTAAGTATGAAGTAAATGTAATTCTAGCAATCCAAATATGCCATATTATAATGGATTATAATATAACAATATTTTAGATTATAGATAAAGGCGATTGTTATTTAGTTTCCATGGTAATTTTTGACTATTTAAAAGACATCTAGTAGAATAAGACGCTAAATTTAGGCTTGTATCACAGTTAAACTACATCAAATGTCAATTAACCCTAATCTCCCTTTTATTTTAGTAAAATCGTTTAATTTTAATACATTTTGAATAATTAATCTGTTGCTCCCCTAATATGTATCTATCTTTAGGTCAGATGGTACCTACTTTAATCAGTTTCCAACTCTGTTTGGACTCCAGCTGGGTTCATCAAACGCTAACACCGCTAATCCAACGAATGCATTTTCATTGAACCAATTGGGTAAGGTCCGGTCCAAGATGCGCCCCCGATGACCCAGCCCATTAAGATCAATTATAAAACAAATGCAGCGTCTGCGAGCCTCTCCGAGATTTTGCATATAAAGAAGCTGGACCCACTGGCTGTCACAAGTCGAATCACCATGTCGGACGCTGCGGAGGAGCCTCCACTCTACCTGACGCATCAGTTCTTCAGGCGGACGCTGGAGCACGGACTGCAGCAGATGGATCTGCACGTCCTTGAGGTGCAACTGACCAATCTGACCCGAGGAGGCGAAAACTACTGCAGCAACATCTACCGAGCTCACATTAAATATCGCAACGCAGAAGGCAACGTCCTGGAAACATCGCTGATCGTCAAGTCCATGCCGGAGGAGAAGCAGGCGATCCTGTCCCGCCTGAACATCTACAACAAGGAGAGCATCTTCTACATGCACATCAAGCCCAAGCTGGAGGCGCTCATGTGGCGGGCACACAATGCCTCCAAGCCGTGGTCGCTGGGTGCCAAGTGGGTATTCGGATTTTTCCCTTTATACCCAGTGTAATTGCATCCATCCACAGGCACTTCTACTCCACTACTCAGCCGGAACAGACCATAATCGTTGAGGACCTGTGCTCGGAGGGCTATCAGCTGAAATGTCGTCAGCTGGGTCTGGACTTGGACCACTCGACCCTGGTGATGCAAAAGCTGGCCCAATACCATGCCCTCAGCATGGTGATGGCCGAATGGGAGCCAGAGACGATCGTGGACCGCTATCCCTTCGGCCTGCTGCACATGGACGCCATCAAGTCGAAGCCCTTCAAGCTGCTCTTCGGCACCCAGCTCCTGAAGCTGGCCGCCCTTGTGGGCGACTGTGAGGGGTTCGGATCCATCACCACGAAGCTCTATCGCTATCACGAACACTTCACGGAGCGCATCCTCAAGGCGGTCTATCCGCTCCGGGGACACTACAATGTGCTTAACCACGGCGATCTGTGGATAAACAACATATTCTTCAACTACGATCCGCAGTACAAGGTGCGGGATGTGAAAATTGTAAGTGCCTGCCTGAGTGGTGTCATTGCGGATGCGTTCTCATTTAATGGCTTCTTCAGATCGACTTCCAGCTGTGCTTCTACGGCAGCCTGGGATTCGACATCAATTACTTTCTGAACACTAGCTTGGAGCTGGAGGTGCTGCGTTGTCATCGCCAGGCGCTCATCGACATCTACTACAAGGCACTGGTTGAATGCCTTCAGCAGCTGCCGTGGAACAAGCCCATACCCACCTACGAGGGCGTTATGGAGGAGATCAGGGAACGCGAGGACTACGGATTCTTTGTTGCCTTTGGCTTCTTTCCGCTCATGAGCATGATCGGCGTCGATTCGGAGGACAACTCGCTGAAGAATTTCCACGACGAAACCTTCGCCCGACAGAAGGTGCAGCTCATGTTCGAAGGCAACTCTCGCACCCTGGAGAGCCTGAAATGCACGCTGAAGCGTCTGGATGAGATGAAATTGTTTGACTGAACTCTCACTCCGATTGAGCTATAACATAAAAATCTAACATTTCAATTATTTA
This sequence comes from Drosophila parvula, assembly GCA_018904695.1. Classification (NCBI taxonomy): domain Eukaryota; kingdom Metazoa; phylum Arthropoda; class Insecta; order Diptera; family Drosophilidae; genus Drosophila; species Drosophila parvula. The sequence goes on from JAEIIG010025732.1 coordinate 4,752, forward strand.
CATATATCTTTCCAACCAAAAATTCATATATACGAAAAAAGTGTGAAAACTGGAAGAAAACGACTTGCTAATCATGAAATATTTGTTTGTAAGCCATGCAATTATAATAAATAAAGCAATTTCGGATACGTTTTAAATTATACGTATACCCATTTTCTGTTAAAATCTAAAGAAAATTGACTTAATGTAAAGAAATATAAATCTGCAATTTAAAAATATTATTAATTGAATCAACCTTTTGATATTTTTCTGTGTAGACAGAAATATATATATAGCGCTCTTAATTGTGGAATACGACATTCCGGCGCATTTAAAATGAGAAACGTGTGTCAATAAAACTACAATAGCTATGTTTAGCAGTTGTTTTTGGTGATAAAATGTTTTTTTTTTTGAAATGTTTCGTTTTTAAGATAATCACAAAAAACTAAGGCATTTGCACGCGATACAGACAGAATTCACTTTTTCGAAAAAAACTGATTTCAGCTAAACGTGAAAGAAGATTTTTTTAATGCAGTTAATAATAAAATGTTACGTATTATTAATTTTATATAATATTTATTTGGCTTGACTTTAAAATACGGAGTCGTTTTTGTTATTAATTTTAGTATAAAGTGCACACTGCGACATGTACTTTTTTTCTATCATACTTTTTTATGTCGTTTGTTAACTTTAGTAGATAGGCGTCTCTAAGATGTACTTAAATGATTATTAAGATGACAATTATTTTGTTGTATTCACAATTTAAAAATAACTTTCTTTAAAAACCTTTTCAAAAATATAAAAACAAAACAATTCTATTAATATTAGCTGAGAATTAATTTTTCTTGTCGTTGGTATATACAAAATACATATATTTTAATTTCATATATGTACACATACAAATAACGATAAAACAAATAGTTTTTGTTTGTTTTGGCTGCGGTTGACCTTTCTGAAGGACTACCCATTATATATGGGTAATCCTGCACACTGATCGAGAGTTTAGTTTAATATTGCTTTGGCGATCCCAATATGATTTCAATAGTAGCTGCTATACTTACATGCTCGTTACATAAAAGAACTAAGGCTTGTTCAGATATAAACACTTGCCACTTGTCAGGGAATGGTATACAATTGAATCATAAAATTAAATAAAGCGGTCAGTGTAGAGTGGAGGAAATAGCTGAAAACAATTTACTGCAGTGAGCTCGAAAACCTTACTTATGTATGTGACGGGCTCACACGATTTCCGATGACGTGTGAAATGCAAAAACAAATTTGACGCGTGTGCATAGGCGTGAGCCCCATTGGGATGCGATGTAAGTGGACTGACCCTGACAAGCATCTGTATTTACATTTTAATATCAAGAGACTTGAAAAGCAGTTAGATAAATAAATAAGCGACAGATTGATTGTCTGAGGCATTTATTTGATTTTCGCTTGGCGCCTCAATAAATATATTTCAGTCTCAACTTCAGTTTCGATTATTTGGATAATGTCGTAGTTGGACACACTTTGCGTGTTGCTAATTTGAGAAAATTATATTTAATAAAGACATGCAACTACTTTCAAGACCTCAAACGAAACTTTCAGTGCTGAGAATATTTCACTCACTTATTTGCATATTAATCCACTTAATTGTAAACACAACACACATTTTAACGCCCCCAGTCTCGTAAATGGAACGTGCCAATTATCTTAAATAACAATCTTTTAATTGAGAATATTAAATATTCTCTCGGTGTCTCAGTTCAGTATCACACCGTCACGTTAGCCAGTTATACAAGCCATCAAGAAATCGCTATCGGATATTCGACAGAGTAATGTGAGTAGAATTCGTTCTTAATTATCTTATAATTTCGTAATAACACAACAAATTAATTCTCCATCATTCTTTCCATAGACTTAAAGCTATAGACTTTCTGGCAATCTAATCTAATCTGGCATGCTTGCATGGCTTATTAAACTAAGTGAATTTACAGAGTTATCTCTATAAAGTAAATAGTATATAGTTACATATACAAATTAATGCGGATCACAAATGTATAGGATAGCAAATGAATCTTTATCTGTTTCGGAAACATTAAACTAAATTCGTAATTAATAGAAGACAGCCTTTAAATAATGTGTTTTACCAATTTCCTACTCAAATTTTTGAATTATTAACTGTTATATAGTTATCCTGACAAAACTTAGGAGCGAATAACAGCCGAACCTTTAATAAATGAGAAATCTGATTGACAGTGATATATTTGATAACAAATATTAGATAATAATACGATTAACTGGCATACAGTTGGTATTTACTTACTTGGCAAAGCTCGTATATCGATTTACTAAAACGATATTATGCATATATTTTGTGAATAAATAAAAATAAACATTAGATAAGATAATTAGCTGTCAATCTAAACGAATGGGATCTAGCCAGTAAGCCCCCGGAGAAAGATGAGAACAGAGTGTTGTTAGCAAAGTTGAATTCAGGAAATTGAATTACTGGCGGAACACGCATGCGAAAGGTCGACATCTCCGGGCGTTGCGTGTTTCGAGAATACCGAAAAATTAGAGAACTTGTTGTCCCCTATTAAGAGAATTCCAACTGAGATAAAGTATACGAGTGTTACATATATGTTATGTGCATCTATTACTAATTCCGCCGCTGGAACCAACCGGGCTAGCACTATAATTGTGCTGAGCCGTATATAAATTGAACATCGGTCGCTGGCTGCTTTTCAAACGATCACAAAATGTGTAGCATTGTGTGCGATGCGGAGGTGACTGCTCTGCCCAGTTACCTGGACGTGGCCTTCTTCGAGGAAGCGCTGGAGACTGCCCTGCGGACCGCGAAGGTCCAGCCTCTGGTCATTCACATCCGAATGGGCAGCAGCACCGGTGAGAACTACTGCAGCCAGATTTTCCGGGCGAAGGTGTCATTCAAACGTCCCGGCCAGGCGGAGGAACACCTTGTGTTCATCGTTAAGCACATTCCTCGACTGGATTCGGTGGAGTTCATTGAGGATCTACAGGTCTACCTGAAGGAGAAAATCACATATCACGAAGTGCTGCCCCGCCTAGAGCTACTGATGCAGTGCAAGCGACGCTTTGGACCCAAGTGAGTGGCAATTGATATGGATGAATCAGGGTCGATCTATTAGTATATAGAACTCAACAACTTCAACATGTTCATGGCTTTACTGGAGAAAAAAAGAACGACCGTCAGACAGACATATGTATGTACTTAGAAAACTTGATGCTCCCCGAGATTATATACCTTAAAGGGTGGAAAATAATCTTTAATATAATAATCTTGGTAATATGCCATTTTCGTTCGTTTTTACTAACATATAATATATAAAACAGTCTTATTTTAGCCGATTACAGGTTCAACGACCGAAAACTTAAAATGAAAAGCTGTTTCGCTATATAAGAAAACGCTGACATAAACGTGACCTGTGACATTTTTGTGAAATGAGTCAAAAATGGCAAATTTAAGTGGCATTTTTATCAGTAAAACGAAACAATTCAAAGCCAAATTCTTTAATTTAATCGAACAAAGAAATAATTAATTTAAAAAATGCTCTTTTGACAGGTTTGAAAAGTGAATTTTTTAGCAATACGAACGGGGTAGTTTATTTTTCATTTTTGAACAAGTTGTATTAGAATCTTTTCTATTCGCGTAGGCAATTAAACAAAGTTTTATTAATCTACCTTTTTAGTATTCTAGTTAGTGGCCTTTTTTAGATGGACGCAGAAACTGACTTAGTAAGAGCGGGAAAGTCTGAATGTGCATATATTTATTTAAATAATAAATCTTTAGGCCGTAAATAATTGATTTTATGTACGACGACTCGCAAGTATGAATGATGAAAGCATCATAAGTTACCCTGATAAATAACTACAATTAATTCAGATTAATTCAGACAGCTCACGTTAGTGAAAATGACATAATAGGTAAATGACATCATTTCTAAAATCATTTAGTAAAAATTATCCTAATTGCTATTAACACACAAATTTTGTAAACTATTATTTAAAACGATACAGTATTTGAATAGAATTTTAAAGACCTCAAAATGAATCCATTTCATCACATTTAAAAGAGTTTCGCGAGTTTGCTTAAAAAATCAAAACGCTCTAGGTTTTTTGGTTGCTTTAAAATGGCTAGATACTTTCGGCTGTTGATGTTTCCTATTAGCGTGGATTATATACTTCTTTTAGTGCTTGTAGTATCTAATAATATGCTGTATCTATTACAGGCTTTACCACTGCGTCAAGCAACCGGAGAGCACCTTGGTGTTCGAGGATCTGAGTCAACTGGGCTATACGATGGCCTCTCGCGAGTTGGGCTTGGACGAGGAACATTGTCGTCTGGTCATGGAGCGCCTGGGCGAGTTCCATGCCACCTCTATGGCCCTGGCGGTACTGGTGAGTTCAATCGAACGATGAACGCGAGCAAACTTAACCAACACAACCTCCACAGGATCCTCACATCTTCAAGGCCTACGGTGATGGAATGCTCTCGCCCCAGGGCCTTGCAAAGGACGACGGCCTACTGATGCGCTTCTTCTCGGGCAACGGGCAGGAGCTGCATACACTGGTGAGCTCGTGGCCCGGCTATGAACGCATTGCCGGCAAGATTGGAAAATACCTGCAAGATCAGCGAGCCAACCTGGTGCGCAGCCAGGCCCCGCAGGAGAAGGAGATCAAGGTGCTTAACCACGGCGACCTCTGGGTCAACAACTTGCTCTTCAAGTACGATTCGGCACAGCGACCCCAGGACATGATCTTCATTGACTTCCAGCTGAGTGTGTGGGGCAGCCCGGGCATAGACCTCAACTACTTCTTCTACACTAGCCTCAAGCTCGAGGTGCTCCGCCACCGGCGGCCCCAGCTCCTACGCACCTACCATGCCCGCCTGTCCGATACGTTGCTCAGTCTCGACATGGGCGTGCCTGTGCCCAGCTACGAGCAGATCCTGGAGGAGGTGAACCGACGCGAGGCCTACGGCTTCTTCGCCAGTTACGGCATCTTTCCCACCGTCAGCCAGGACAAGGCTCAGACGGCCGACAACAATCTGGAAAACTTCAAGGATGAGGACTTTGCCAAACAAAAGGTGCGCCAGATGTTTGGGTCACGACGTCTGGCGGACACTCTGCGCTACACGTTGCCTCACTTCGAGCGAGCCGGCGTACTCGGCTGATTTACTTACTACTTACTATATATGTATGTTGTACTAAGCCCTGTTTATTTGTTTTAGTCTGTGGATTTTGCTTTTTAAGGTATAAATACGAGTTTATTGTTTATAGTTTTTATTTCACTTGAGTAATTCCATCAGCATTT
>JAEIIG010025773.1:0-10225 GCA_018904695.1 Drosophila parvula
GTGTGCGAAAGTAGTGAAAGCTGAGAGCCGACGGCGAACGGGGCCAAATGTGTGGTACTTATGCAAGGCAGCCGAGATGCCGAGATGACGACGCCACCGCCCCAGCAGGAGGTTAGAAAGCAGGCGACATTCACCGCAGGACATGCGACAAGTCAAGTGTTCACTGTACCTTAAACCAAGAGCACTGGCCAGTTTGTCACGAAAATAATCCATCAAGATGGTGAGTTAATTATGGATTATTTTTTTTATAATTTTAATTATACAAAAATTAACTATATTCGAAAATTCCCAAAATATTTCCAACTACAGTCCGCTCCCGTTGTGTGGCCCGTGAAGATGTCCAGACTGTTGCTTCTGTTGCTCTTCTGTCACGTGCAGGCGCATCTCTCGAAACGCAGCTACTCGGACCAGAGTGTCCACGGCTATATGACCGAGGTCCGTCTCCGTCTCTATGACCGGAAGTTGGTATGATAACCCCTAACCCCTTTTCCGTTTCCCTTTTGCAGCGCACCTGCTGGTGGAACGAGGTGTGCAAGGAGGAGTTCCAGAGCCTCTTCCGCTGCAAGTGTCCCCAGTTCTCCTACTGCCGGTGAGTCCTTGTCCCGACCAGAAATTCAGTGCTGGGTATGGGGGATCGGTATTGTTATTGCTGGGGTAATTTGCCACTCGGATTTCCGTAGCTCGCCGGGACGCTATTACAATGCCTACTGCTCGATGACGGACACCGGCTATATTTGGACCCAGCCGAACTGGGATTGGGGGGCGTAGGATGAAGTAAGCCCGGATCGGGACCCGGACCCAGTCCCGTTACCGCTTCGTACTACTCCCCCTCCTCCTCGCCACCGCCCGCACAGCTCGCTGTGACGTCAAAGACACTGACTGCCGACTGTATGCGTTCATCACCCGGAAAAGTCCCCGAACAGGGAGAGAGCCGAGTGTTCAGGCTCCAAAATATATATATATACATATGTACCAAGGTGACGAGCTCATCTACTGCACCAGCTGTTATCGATATTCGTGCTAAATAAATCTGTGAGCCGAATGTCGTTTTACTTATCGGACAAACTGTGTGTCGGTTGGCTTTTTGTGGAAAATCAATAAACGCTTTACAATTCACGACGGCTTGCGGCAGGGCCACAGTGGAGATAAATTGGGATTTAACGAGGACTTTCACAGGGAACAGAAGCTACATGACTACGAAAAGATGATCTAAAGTTCCTGAATTCAATAATTAATTAAATATATCTCTGCGCTCTATTTCTATTCTATCTACCTATTTTAAATATGTTTCCCACTTATTCTGTGCATGTATCACGGCTTTCCCTATGTAGACCAATACCAAAGACAATATAAGCTTCAAGATAAGTAACGCCAAGCTGTTTCCCATGTAACCCTCAACTCTAGATAGTTTTTTCCCATATTTTATCCTATTTCACCTCCAAAAACGACTTCATATACCACCGTGCAGGACCAAGGCGCAGGCGTCGCATTGAAAGCGAAAATCGAAAAGCGTGGGAGCCATTCACCGTCCGTGTGTGTGTGCGCGTGTGTTTCAAGTGTGTGCTTGGACCAGAGTCAGTTAATCTTTTGCCAGCTCAACATATAGACACCGCCAACACCAACAGATGTTGGCAGTGCGGAAAATCGAGTGAGCGCAGCCAGAGGCCAAAAACCAATTGTTTTGGGTGAAAAATCGCAGGACTTCCATAGCTGAAAATGTCGCGCCTTCCGTTCGCGGCCCTTCTGGTACTGATGTGCCTCGGCAGTGTGGCACCCAGTGGCAGCAACCACCTGCCAGCGGGACTGGGCATGGATGTTGCATCTCTGGAGCCAGCCCAGGTCAATCTCAATGAGCGCTTCTTCGACCAGGTACGGGCTCTCATCAAGCGGCGACTGCAGGAGAAGGAGCTAACGAAGCCGTCGGAACAAGGGGAACAATCGGAGCTGCCGCTGCCGCTGGTGGACGATGCGGTTGCCTTGCAAAATCAGCGAAGCTACGACAACGTCCCTATTCCGGCCGCCAGTGTACCCACTCCGGTGCTCGTGGAGAACTGGCCCACAGAGCAGCATAGCTTTGGTCAGGTGACCGCTGTTGCCGTGGATCCTCAAGGAAATCCCGTGGTTTTCCATCGTGCCGAGCGCTACTGGGATGTTAAGTAGGTCAACAGCTGTCGCCGCCTAGTAACAAGTGTCTATTCCATATGTATACAGGAACTACAGGGGGGAATGCCTTTCAATTGTTTTGGGGTCAATCTATCATCTGATTTTGATAGCCGAGTTTCTATTACTTTAACTTACCTAACTTATCTAGAGAGATTTTCCTTCTCAATAAGAAATAACTTCTGAGTTTGTGCTTTAATTTATAGGATTTGGCAAGAAGAATCATGAAAAGCTATGTTTTTAAAGGATAGAGAACTAAAGTTGTATATTTCGCCCATGTAGTTCTATATTTGAGAACGTAAATAATCATATAACCACTTATTAATCATATTATACTAGCAGTAACCTGAAACACCCCACATAAGGACTAGATTAAACCTAAAGTAAACCCTAGTTAAGTTAACAATTCTTTCCCCTCTTTCAGTACATTTAACGAGAGCAATATCTATTACCTGATCGAGTACGGACCCATCAAAGAAAAGACCATCTACGTGCTGGACGCGAAGACGGGTGCCATTAAGTCCGGCTGGGGTTCGAGCATGTTCTATATGCCACATGGAATGACCATTGATGGACACGGCAACTACTGGATAACCGATGTAGCCATGCATCAGGCATTCAAAGTAAGCTAAAATGGATAAACCAAGATTAAGATTAATCAAAGGTTCTCCTTTAAGTTTAAGCCCTTCAGCAACAAGCCACTGCTTACCATTGGCAAGCGTTTCAGGCCCGGATCATCCGTTAAGCATTTGTGTAAGCCAACTTCCATTGCGGTGGCCACCACGGGAGAGGTGAGTGAGGGATTCGAGTATATGTAGATATTTACTTAACTCTCTTCGAATTCCCATAGTTCTTCATTGCCGATGGCTACTGCAACAGTCGCATACTGAAGTTCAATGCCGCTGGCAAACTTCTCCGAACGATTCCCCAGCCACCCGGTGCGTATACGTAATAAGACTGGGTGAAAGATTATCTAATATCCATTCTCTCTGTAGAGTTCCTGTCCCTACAAGTGCCACATGCCATTACCCTGCTTGAACACCTGGATCTCCTGTGCATTGCCGACCGCGAAAACATGCGAGTGGTGTGTCCCAAGTAAGATAACCTTTAACCTTATCTCTTGGAGAATAATCAGCAGGTTTCCCTTGCAGAGCTGGCTTGATATCCTCCCATGGCGAAGGTGAGCCGGCAGCCACCATCCAGGAACCCGATCTGGGGCGTGTGTTCGGCGTGGCCAGCTATGGTGACATAGTCTTTGCTGTGAATGGACCCACATCGATGCTGCCAGTGCGAGGCTTCACCATAGATCCCCGCTCGGAGGCCATCATAGGGCATTGGGGCGAATTTAAAAATCCGCATTCCATGGCGGTAAGCGTGAACGGATCGGCACTGTATGTGACCGAGATTGGGACCAATCACCAGACGAATCGCGTGTGGAAGTACGTGCTGGCCTGAGGCTAAAGCAGAAGAGATTCCCCGAATAAAACCAAAACCCAGGCCCGACTCACACACTGCGCTCCTGCATATCCTTAGATCCTTAAATAGTTACAGAAGACAAGACCCCGCAGACAGCACCACCACGAACAGTTTTAAATGTGAAACGAATCATTGTCAGAGATCAATAGAGAATAGTAAGTGCTTAAGTTATGTACAAGTTATAAGTATGTAAATTGCTTGAGAAACAATACCACAACAAACATAACCTCAGACTCTCTTATGTTTTGCACTGTAATGAGCAAACGAAAACGAAAAACTTAAACCAAAACGAAAATACAAGAAAAAGCAGCTTAAAAATAATAGTACATATACTTAAATGTAATAGCTAGGCGTGTAGGCACGAATGTGAGGATGTGGGGCAGCGATAGCCGGCATATAACGCACGTACATTGTGTATCATATTTGTAACCTATGTATATCAAAACGTATATATATACATACATATATAATCGTCTCTCTGTATCTTATCAACTTATCTCGTAGCCCCCCATGTAAATTATGTATGTAATAAACTGTTGTTGTTGTGACGTGAACGGCAAAAGCCCCAAAGGAGAGAGCAACGGGGGTACTAAATCTGACCAATTCCAGGAATCTGACTAAAAGGCCCAGGAATGTTTACTATCTTAGGCTTATAACTTCAAATACATTTTTTAACTTAATTTCAGTGGCAAGTTTGCATGGCAAACATTCTAAGTTACAATTCCCGAAGAAGAAGTATATCAAAAATATATATAAATACATAACATTAACACAAACATATATAAAATAAAAAGAAGGAAACTCTATGGAATGCAACACCTGTCATGTGCCACTTAGCCAATGCCTGGCAAATTGCAGAGCCTCATTTAGGTGTGACAGCCACTCTATAAGCTCCTGTTGAGTGTCCGCCGCAAAGAACACCCCCGATTCGTATTCCGACTGCTTTCCCTGGACCAGAAAGCTCCTAGCCCGAGCACACAGCTCTCGGGAGGCTGCTGATATGGCAGTCTGTCCACATCCTGGCAGCTCTACGGAGAAAAGCGGCGATTCGTCTGCCAGATTATTCTGGTGCTGCCAAACGGACACGAGCACACCATCCAGGCTGCACCATCGACGGTTCCAGTGGTGTCTGCTCTTCGGATCCTGAACGTTTAGGTAGCCAGCGAAATGTATCTTGGGCAGGCGTAGGTCTACCCTTCCTGTAATGGATATGCCCGGTCCTAGATTCGTCGATTTCGAGTGTGAACTTAAAGGAAACTTCCAGGATCTTGAGCTGCGCAGGCAGATCTTGTCGCCGGCTTGCGTTTCACTGGCCACCAGCTCAAACGGAGCCAAGTCCATCGCTCTGAGGGTAAAGGAGGCATGCAGCCGAAAGCGCGAGACTATGTTGTCTGTGCCCGCAGAGCCCCCTGACGAATTGGAGTTGGAAGAGCCCAGATATCCACTACCACTCCGCTGCAAGGTAACAATAGAAGCACACTGCCTGCTTTAAAAAAAAACAAAGCAACTTACCAGCGACTTGGCGGGCTCCAAGGAAAGCGTGGACACCTTACGCAGACGCAGCATAAAGATCTGGCAACGCAGCTCCAAGGATTCAGACCTTTCATCGCTGTAGAACTCCAGGCCACAGTCCCGGAAGAGGGCCGCGCCATTCTGGCACTCCACCGACTGCGTGGAGCGTATGCGACCGCCGCTCTCGAAGGTGCAAATAAAGTGGTAATTGAAGAACATGTCCAGACTGACATCGGCCCGCACAGGCAGTTCCATAGCATCGATCAAGAGGCACTGGGATCGCCCTGACTTAGAAGTAGCTACAGCATAATCTTCACTGACCGGCGCTGCCTTGCGCAGGCTGGAGAACAGCAGCAATCGCTCCGCTTCCACCATCTCCGAAGAGATCTCCAGCTCCGGCATCTGGCGGCAGATACTCACAGCCTGGGCCAGCTGATCGCTGGTACTGAGCGATTCGTTCAGCAGGGAGTCCAAATTGAAGCTGGCATAGTAGGTGCTACTGTCGCACTCCCCCTGGCTGGATTGATCCCGCGACAAATTAAAGCTCTGCGCCAGCCGCTGTTTCTCGGCCATTATGAAGTCCTTGCCCTTGCGATATGACCGACGCACGGCATCCTTCAGCAGGCGGTAGCGAGCCAAGGCGCTGACCGACATCAGCTGGCTCTCACTGGAGTTAATCGGCAGCGTTGTCTGGCCGAGCTCGCCCAGGCTGGTGCTGTTGTGGATGCCAGAAGCCTGTTCCGCCTGCTGGGGCGTTGTGGGGCAGCTGAAGCTGAGATTATGGCCAAAAGGACGCAGTGGCGTGGCTGGGCCATCGTTAATATCAATGCTCAGATTGCCGGCGGGCTGAAAGACAAACCATTACTACTCTCTGAACAAACAAACTCTTATATTTCGTATTAAGTAATGGATAAGCGTGTAGTACAGTGTGATGATAGATAGATAGTAGCTTTTTACAGGATGTATATATGTATGTACAGAGTGTGTGTCCCTAATGGGAGTCAACAAAAATCTCTACCTTGGTTGTGAACCTTTGGCTCTGCTGCTGCGGCTGCTGCTGCCTCTTTTTCGGGGTACTTTGGTTCTCCGGCTCGGGCTCTATCTGCCCAGAGCCATAATCATTGGTCGCAAACGATGAGCTGCCCTCACCCAGGCTGTAATCCGCATACAACTCATCCGCGCCTTCATGGGGCATGTCATAGGACACGGAATCCATATTAGAACAGGTCTGAAAGGGAGTTTTAAAATAATAATTAAAGTTGGAGGCATTATTTCTTGTATATAGCTTACATTGGGCACCTTCTCTAGGCGATCAAGCACCAGCTCACTGCGACACAGGTTGTCCAGGAAGATCTCACTGCGCTGCAGCGAGAGTTCAGAGCGCGAGAGATTCCTATTCTTTTTGGGCGGCGAATCCTTCTCACTGATATTGTTCAGGGATTGGTGGGTGAGCGGCGGCGCTGACTTTAGCTGGGGCTGACGAACTACTGAAGATTCGGTGCTCTGACTGGCCGAGTAGGAGGACTCCGTGGCACTGCCTGGCTCCTCGGGCAGCGGCATGAATTGAAAGAAGCTGCCATTTTTCAGGGATTCGTGAAGGAAGTGACCCAAGGCCAAGGGTGGATTCGGAGCAGACGTAATTGGTGGCTGAGTCGCCTGTTTGGGTACTTTAGGCTGCTCTTTCTGGGCCTGAAGTTGTACTAATTGTGGCTGCACTACCTTAACTTCACTCTGCACCACCTGTGACTTTAGCTGAGGCGAGTTCTTTGGCGTCTTCTGCACTCGGGCGTACATGGCACTTAGTTCAGCGGGCGAGGGCGAGGGCACCGGCGTGGTTTCACTCACATATACCGTGGAATTGGGTGTGGATGTGGTCGTTGGCGTCGGCGTTGGATTGATCAGGTGTGCTGCAGTCTTGACCTCATGATGCGGACTTCCTCGAATCCGGAAGCAGTCTTCCTCAATCTCCGAGTAAATGGGCTCACTATCGAGTTGACGATGGGTGTGGCGCAAGGTGGTGGCCACCGATGTGGTGGCCAAACTGCTGGTTGGGCCATCAATGCAGTCAAAGCTCTGGGTAGAGCGATGGATGCCCAAGGGAGGATCAGAGCGAGAGCAGTCCTAGAACGGAAATAATAAAATGATTACTTTCTAAAAACGTTTGCAATTCGATAGACTAAAGCGGCTTCACATTAATCGATAACAGTTGCAATGCAACCCAGCTAAGAAGAAGAAAGAAACCAAAGCAAAGAAGGCAAAAACAGCTGACAGCAGCATATTTCCCCATCCCCTTCCTCTAACACACATTTTTCTGACCATTCAGTTTGCCAAATTTCTGAGTTTTATCACAAAAAAACACAGAATAAGAAGGCGCAGCGCACTGGCGAATGGCGCGGCGCACCGGAGATGTACAAAGCCCTGCTCCGTGCTATTCCAATCGAAAGTCCCCGCACAATCGCCAGGCGTCTAAATAACACAAACAGCATCAACGGAAAACGCACAAAAATGGATACAAGCTACGACTTCAACAGGCGTTGGACACCACTGGTGGCTGGTGAAAACGCCAAGAAGATTGTTAGCAAGCTGGCCACCTTCAAGCTGGTTTCATACAACATATTGGCCCAGGATCTACTGCTGGAGCACCTGTATCTGTACCAAAACATACCACAAGAGTGCCTCACGTGGCGTCGACGCCAACAGAACCTTCACCGGGAGCTGATCAAGCTGAATCCGGACATACTCTGCCTGCAGGAGATCCAGTTCGATCACCTGGCCCGCTTCATTCAGGGCCTGAGCATGGGCAGTGGCCGGCGACTCGAGTATGTGTACAAAAAGAAGACCGGGCATCGGACGGACGGCTGTGCCATAATCTATGACTGGGCCAAGTTCCAATTGCTGGATCAGCGAGCGGTGGAATTCCACGATCCAAATGTGGCTCTGCTCAACCGCGAGATGGTGGCTTTGTTTGCCAAGTTTCGATTCAAGAACTATCCAGAGGACAAGGAATTCGCGGTGGCCACCACTCACTTGCTGTACAACCCAAACAGATCGGATGTACGGTGTGCACAGGTGGGCAGGGCGCTCAAAGAACTGAACATCTTCGCCGCGGACTACACACCGGTCGTCCTAACAGGCGATTTCAATAGCGAGGTATTCACCTCACCCATTAGGCTATTAATTGGCTCGAAGGAGGAAGACAACACAGCGACGCAGACGCCGCGTTTCGATATAATCGATTCGGGAAAGGACACTGTCTCTACGTACCAGGACAACTGGATCACCGTAGACTACATCCTGAGCTCAATGGGATCGAAGTGCAAGCACAAGCTGCTGCCCATCAGCGTTTACTCACTGCCCACCAAATGCTGCTGCCAAAGAGTGGGCCAGATTCCCAATCACTATCTGGGTTCGGACCATTACGCCTTGGGCGCTGTCTTCAGCGTTGTCTAGTTCTTAAGCTTTGTCCCTCATCCATCTCCCAGACTCATAAAAATCGTATCTCTTTGGTTGTAAATAAAAAACTCACCCGAAAAGTTCTCAAGGCGCGCTCGTCACTGGCCTCCAGTTTGGCCCGAATGCTGCTCAGCAGATAGCCCATCTTGTTGATGGTCACATCGTGGTCGAGATCCTTCTGATACGATCGATAAGTGGTGGGAGCACCTGGCTCGGTTGGTTCTGCTTGAAAGTCCAGCTTGCGGGCTCTGTTGGCACGTGGCAGCTTCTTTGGCGGCGTTGGCGCCTTCACCTTGCGCTCGAAATCAAAGTACGGCTGCTGGCGAGTGATAGTGGTCGTGCCCGAGGGCGTGGTCTGCATGGGAGAGTGGTAGCTACCAGGCGGCGATTGCGATTGCAGGTCCAGCTGCGAGGGTGAGGTCTGCACGCCCACCGTGCACATTTGCTTCGAGGGGGTTCTGATCGTTGGTTGCTCATCCTGCTGATTCGATTTCTTTGGCGAAACAAAGCGGAGAATCTTCTTCTTGGAGCTATTGAGAAAGTTCTTGGACTTGCCACCCGGTTTCTTGGACTTGTTGCCCTTCCAGGGCGACAAATTCCGCCATTGCTCGCCCCAGATGAACTTCTGGCTGGCCTGGCCGCCGCCCGTGGCCTTAATTATCCGGGGATACTTTATAGGCGTATCCTTGTATTCTATATTGGCGGCAAGATTCTCACTCATGCTCCCATCCACAGTGTCCAGGGAGACTTTGGGTACCACTGGCTGTGGCACTTGCCAGCCAATGGCCACTTGGGGCTCAGCTGAGGCGGCGTGTGTCTCAAACTCTTTGGCCTTCCGTTTGCCCTCGTAGTTGAGCATATCGGTGATCTTGGGCTCTGTCCAGCCGAGAAGGATCTGCTTGGAGGCACCACCCTTTCGGTTGATGCTGCTCTCCTGTCGGATATTCCGGGCATAGTGCGAGCCCCGTTTCGAGTCCACCACGCGCTCAATGTCGCTAAGCGAGGGGCAGGTGGGCAACTGTTGTTTACCGGGACTCTTCCGAGGTTTCTCCACCTCAGCTGCAAAGTGACAACAAGGCGTAACAACAGGTAACAGGGAAAGAAGAGTCCAATGAAACCGTAACCCAACATTTTTAAAAACAAAACTCTTTATTTTGGCAAATACATTTGGTTTTTTTGTTAAAATAAATTTGGCTAAAAATGCAACTTAGTTTTGCGGTTTGGTTACGGTTTCATTTTGGGTGGCCTCGACTTTGGCTACTCACCCATGGGGTAGGATCTGCGCTGGCTCTCCTGCTGTCGCGATGTCTTTGTGATATTACTAACCGGCACACAGACGCCTCGCTTGCGCAAAAACTCGTCCAGCACACGCTCTGCTTCCCTCACGGAAGGATTTGTGGAGGTGAGGGATGTCCCATCTGTGAGGCTCTGGGAGCTACACCTGGGAGGTTTTGGCGGCGGTGCCTTTTGGCTATCGCGAGCCTTGTACTTGGCTTCACTTTGCGAGAGGCGCTTCTGCAGCAGGCGTCCACCTCCCCCAGAACTGCGGCGAGAGCGAGAGCTAGTACGGCTCGAGGGCTCCGCCGACAACATCTCCTTCTCGTGCTGCTCTTCCAGCGCCGAC
>JAEIIG010025802.1:0-10232 GCA_018904695.1 Drosophila parvula
CCATCGAGTTTTCGTCGTAATAACCGGACAAACGCTATAAGCGGAGTCGTTATAGCCGGACTCTACTGTATTTAATTATGCTATGGAAAAGGCAAATTTCGAGAATTCAAAGCTACTGGAGAATATTTCCGTTTACGTTAGTGAGCACAAATTATTGTTCATCGAAAATTGGCTAATGGAGAAATTTTTTTGTAGAAACTCATACAAAATGTTGAATTAGTAAATATGAGTTTAAACGCTTTAAATTTAAATATTTAACATTTTCTTATATGTATGTAGAGTTGAAAACACGTTTTTCAGAATGCAGAAAAGATGTAGTTATTATTTAAATATCGCGCGAAGACAGTGTGCTCACTACCCTTACGTTTAAACCTTATTATAACAGTTTTACTTCGAGCTAAAAAAATAGAGGGCGATATTTTTCGATAGATCGATGGCACAATATACATTTTTATTATATTGAATAAAATGCTTATCTCCCAAGAAAAATAAAAACTCCCATAATATGGGTATTCCCTATACGACAAATTGACCAAACTTACTATTTCTTTTAATGGCCAATTGCTTAACCGAGCTGCTTTACTCGCGGGGCATCCTTTACCCTCTTCCAAAGCCATATTAGCTAATCACTCATTTAAACGATATTTTCAGTGACCTCGAGGCGTTAAATGACTAAATAAACAGAAAGTGCAGTTTATGTGAAAGAGCTCTTTTTAGCTGACGATATATAGGGAATACCCCAAATATTTAGATATTTCTGCAATACATTTTACCACTTCATTTAATTGTTGATACAAATATCGATATATTGATATCTTAATTTATTTTTCTCATCTCTATTGAAGTACTCTCTGAACTCCAGCTATGCAATATTTGTAAACTATACTAACGTGTCCAAACATCGATCCTATCCCGTTAATGTTGCATATGTTGCAGTGATTCAAGCAATTTACGTAATTGAGGAAGAAAACCTTTCTGAAAATCAAGTCGAACTTAAATATTTAAAAATGTATAACCATTATTTTTGATTTTTTGCGATAGTATAAATACAATCGATAGTGCCAGCGCTACACTATCGATACCACCCCAAGGCCATCGATATTTTGACAGCTCAACCTTTGCAAACTAGTTGTGAGCGCGAATATTCTGCGTGTGTTGCTTTTTGTTGGATGAAAAAACGTGTGGAAACACGATTAAAAAGTGCTAAATTGTCCGCAATTGTCGTCGAGCTAGCCTTTTAAGTTACGCGAAAGAGTTGGTTTGCGGGGAAAACTTGGTGTTTTATTTTTTCGTTTCGTTCTGCTTTAACAAGTGGTTTTGCACCCGCGACGCTGCAGCTGCACTGCAACAGTGACTGGAGGTGGTTTCACGCGGGACTTCTCTCACCGCAAGTGGTAAGTACGCGTTGCAAAACATAATTATGCACTCAATTCGTTGGCTGCGGGGGGTGAGAGGGGTCAGGAATTTTCTTAGCAATATTATGTTCTTGCACGCTGCAGAGCTGCCACCTCGCTAGAAGTCGGTATATTTTTCGGTATTCTTGATGGGAAGCGATTTATTTGTTCGGTATTTTAGACCTGCATAAGCACGGTCGTTGAGATAAAATTTGTTAATTGTGATGTAAATGGAGGCAAAAAACACTGCCTTGGCCTGCTCAACGCCCTTTGACAGTTGTAAATTTAAGCCACCTGGTAAATACAAAAATTCTAGTCGCTATTCAAATCCATCGTATTTGGTATCGGTTGCAACCGTGGGACCTATCGAAACGGCGAAAGTTTTCTATGACGATGAGAAGTCGAATTTTTGGATTTTTCGCGTGACAAGTTCGTTGTGAAAAAAACCAGGCAGAAGCTTAACAATTTATTTTAGACCTTCGCAAGTGATTGGCAACAAAGTGCGCTACGCTGGCGGGTGCGGGCGCTGCGATTTGGGTGTGAAAAGTCAAAAAATCAATTGCCTCTCGGTCGTTTCTCAATTTTCAATTCATTCTCTGCGTATGCAAAAAGCTGAAAAAAATAGACCCACACTCACTCAGTACCAAAAGAAAACGTAAAGAAAAGAAAAGAAGCAGCAGAAACAAAAGCAGAAGGGAAACAGAAACCGAAACAGCAAAGAAATAAAATATAGCAACGACGAAGGAGGCGACAAGGCAACGTTGAAGTTGAAGAAAATGTGCAGGAGCAGGGGCGGAGGAGCAGGAGCCGTATCCGCATCCGAATCCCAATCCGAATCCAAAGCAGCAGCAGTTGCCGCAGCAGTATAAATAAATAAGAGCGCTGAATCGAGTTTCGGGGCAGCAGCAAGCAAGTAGGAGAATATATCACAGTGAAAATCAAATTTTCCAAATAGAAAGAGCACCTTTCTCTCTCTCTCCTCGCTCTCGCTCGCTCTCTCTCTCGACTGGGTGGCAACGCGTTCGTGTGTGTGTGACTGTGTGTGTGTGTGGTGTGTCTGAGTTGTGTGTGAGGTTGCCGCGTGCGAGTGTGTGTGTGGGCTAGCTCAAAAGAGCAAAAAGAAAAAAAAATAATAAATTAAAAAAAAAAAAGAGAAGAGAAGTGAAGTGAAAAACCGACTGTGTCTTTGTGTGTGGAATTTCTTGATAATTGCAACATACGTTACCATGGAATACTACCTAGGTTAGTAGTGGAGTCTCCATATATGCATATGTATATGTCGCTGCCACCCCCTCATACTGCACTTGCATTCACGCGCATTCATCTCTCGAGCTTTTCACCGCTACTTCGCCTCTGACATCCGCATGTGTATGTGTGTGTGATTATGTTGGCATCGAATTTTGTTTGTTTTTATTTGCGTTCATCGAAATCGTATCGTATCGAAATCGGCCGAGTGCCGAGTGCCGAAAAGAGAGTTTTCGCAGTAGCTTCCTCCGATTACAAAAATTTCCCGTTACGTCTACAATAAATAAAAGAGAAACAAAAAAAATTGACCTTGTTTATACACACACACACACACACACGTACATCGCCACTAAAACCACACCCCCTCTCGCCACGCACACCACGCCACATCACATCCCCATCCCCATCCCCGTACTATGCCCACACTCACACAGTCCCACATACTCGTCCACTTGCAGGAGGATATGTGTACATGAACGGAGATGCAGTCAAGATCCAGCCGCCGGTCTACACCAATGTTCCTGTCGAGACGGCGATGCTAGCCACCAATCTGTTCGGCGCCACCACACAAATCGCAGCCCCAGCAGCAGCCGCCGCAGCCCACATACCGTTGATAACCGCAGCAGCCGCAGCAGCAGCAGCCGCTGCACCACCATCCGTAGCTCCCGTTGCAGCCGTGGCCGCCGCAGCAGCAGCTCAGCCCGCTCCGCAGCAGCAGCAGCCCCATCCTCTCCAACAGCAGCAGCCGCATCCTCACCAGCAGCAGCAGGTGCAGGTGCAGCACCTTGCCTCGCACGTCGCCCACCAACAGCAGCAGCAGCAGTCGCTCCAACAGCAGCTCCTACACCAGCAGCAACAATCGCCGCATCCCGCCCAGCATCTGCAGTACGACCTTCAGCCGGCGCCTCCACAGGCTCAGGGCGTGATTAGTACTGCCGGAGGAGCAGCAGCAGGAGGAGGAGGAGGGGGAGCAGCATCACTAGCTGTCGGAGTCGGAGTCGGTGGCGAGGCCAACGACAATACCGAATACGCCATCATGAATGGAGCACTCGCCCAGGCCCAGGATGGCACTGTCGTCTACACAGACGCCTTCGTACCTGGTGTGAACAACACGAATTTAGTTGCCCTTGAGCCGCAGCAGCAGCACATTGTATTGCCGGTCCAGGTTCCTGTTCAAGTTCAGCTGCCAGCGAACGGCACGGCCGATCAGCTGCAGCAGCAGGGCGCCGTTGGAGGCGAGGATCCCAACATACCGCTGGATAAGCTCAAGCAGATGCTGGCCACACAGCTCGAGTATTATTTCTCCAGGTGGGTGCAGTCTCTCCTAATTCCTGGCTGTCATTTAAACAAGTTTATTTTCTTTCACACAGAGAGAACCTGGCCAACGATACTTACTTGCTGTCGCAGATGGATGGTGACCAGTATGTGCCCATTTGGACAGTGGCCAGATTCAATCTGGTCAAGAAGCTAACCAAGGATATAAAGCTCATCACCGAGGTGCTGCGGGAGTCGCCCAACGTCCAGGTGGACGAGCAGGGTTTGCGCGTGCGTCCCAATCACAAACGTTGCGTCATTATACTGCGCGAGATATCGCACAACACGCCCGTCGATGAAGTCAAGGTGAGATGACTCATTCCCTCGCATGTTCCATAAAAAAAAAACTAATTTAATTTCGTTCTGTCAGGCTCTGTTTAACATCGAGACCTGCCCCCAGCCAATCCTATGCGAATTCGCCGCCAATAGCTCCTGGTACATCACCTTCGAGACGGATGACGATGCGCAGAGGGCCTTCAAGTACCTGCGCGAAGAGATCAAGGAGTACAACGGCAAGCCAATAATGGCGCGCATCAAGCCCAAGTCGTTTATTAATCGCACTCAGCCCCTACCAAATATAAAGAACGGCTACCGGCTCACATCGCCGCCCACAGCTCCGCCTGTCTTTGATCCATCAGGAGCGGCTGCAGCGGCTGTTAGCTATGCGGCTCCACCGCAGCGCTATATGTACACCAATGGGACTTTGGCAGCCTCCACATCGGTTCCCTACAGCAATCCAGTGCTGATTGTGAGTATACTTTGGGTGGTACTACTTTAGGGGTGGTTTTTGCGCCCCCACCCCCCTGGCTCCGACCTTGAAGTTTCAGTTCCCAGCCGTGATTAGAGCTTTAAAGCTTTTTGATTATTTCAACATGTTGATATCTCTTATATTTGCAGCCAATTCCGCAGAATCAATTCTATTCCAGCATGGTGACTGGTCCCTGGCCGCCCGGCACTGTGACAGCCACTGCTCCCCATGGCCAGAATTTCTATGAGATCGGCGGCAATATCTTTGCCACTGCCAATCCTTTAACTTCGCAAGCTGTCGCCGCCAGCTTCACGCCCGCTCCGCCGCCACCCACCGCACAAGCTATGGTCACGTCCAAGCCGCAGGGCGGCGGTGGCCGCTACAACAACAATCATCGCAGCGGCGGTAATCCCAACGGCGGTGCTAATACAGGACCACGTGGCGAGTCAAGGGGCAAGCCCCCGCGCAGTTCACAGCAAACGCAGTCGCACATCCCGGGCGGCAGCATTGTGCCCATCCAGATAGCAAGCGCCATTCCTGGCGGCATGGTGAGTGTCGTTCCCGCAAACATTGTGCAGCAGGATCCCTTGCAGCAGGCACCGCTGCAGCAGCAACAGCAGCCGCAGCCACAGCAAGTGATTCAGTTGCAACAACAGCAGCAGCCAACAAGCTCGGCTGCTCAGCAGCTGCAACCCCAACAGACCGCGCAGGTGCAAGTGAACAGCAGCTCCACTCGTCACTATCCCATCAAGAGCAATTGGAAGGGTAAGGAGTAGAGGAGATCCTCTCCCTCGTTCCTATTACTAATAAGGATTTTAATCTACTGCAGGCGGCATGCAAAAGAACCTCGATAAGAGCTATGGCGGGGGAGTGACAGCTCACCACCACTACACCCAGGTACAGGTGCTGCCCGCTCACGGCCATCATCTGCAGCAGCAGCAACAGGGACAAGCACAGCAGCCGCAGCAGCACTATCATTTGGCTTCCTCTGGCGCTGCCAGTGCCCCGCAAGTATTCGTGGCCACAGCTCCGCCTCAGCATCACTTGGTGGTGCAGCAGCCGCAGGCCCAGCCACAGCAACAGCAGCAGACATCGCTGCAACAGCAGGCACAAGCGCAGGCGCAGGATATGCAGCAACAGGAAGCGGGGGAAGGCGGCGGCGTGGTGGAGCTTGGCTCGCACGCCATGCAGCAGGTGAATCGTAGCAGCAACATGTCGGCGAGCTCCTCCTCATCGCTGGCCACTTCGATCAGTAAGGAGCCACTGCAGTGGCAGAACCGAACGCGTCGTCGTCGCCGTGATGAGGAGGGCGGCGGTCTCAACTATTCCCCAGGCGGGCGAGTTGGGGTAAGCAAACTGAATATGTTTCCTAAGGCTTAAAGGGTCTGGCGATCCTAGAACTAGTTTAGATTCAAGTTTGGCATAAGATTAGCTTGCTTATAAAGCGGATTGTAAGGCTTTTAAAGGGTTTAAAGAGCTTGAAATCATCAAATTTTATATCCTAACCCCCAATATGTATTTATTCCTCGCAGCTCTACGGCAGTTCACCCTCAAATCCCCATCAGCAGCACCTGCTTAGCTCGTCCACACCCAGTAATCTGCAGTCGTCGGGTGGCGCTGATGGTGGCGGTGGCGGAGGAGGAGCTTCCCATCGCAACAGCGGTGGCGGGGAGCGGCAGAGCCATTATAATAACATCCACGACGTCCCACCGCCCCAGCACCGCGGCAACTACAAGGGCAACAACTACAATCCGCATTATCATGCCCAGCAGCACGCCGCCTCCTCGTCAATGGCGAGTCATCATCATCACCATAACGCCCTGTCCTCGCAGCAGCACCACCTAACCTCCGGTTCTGCTGGGCAGCAGCAGGGTTCGGGGCATCATTATCACCACCACCATCATCACCATCACAACTCCATCGGCAGCAATGTGGGCAACAGCGGTGGCTTGGGAGTTAGCAGCAGCAGCGGTGGTGGTGGTTCTGGAGGCGGTGGATCAGCCGGTGGATCTGGCGGCGGTTCAGGCAGCAACAGCCTCTCCGGTGGAAGCAACGAGCGCGGCGGCGGCCACAGCTCTCTGGGCTATCAAGGTCACCAACATCAGCACCAGCATCAGCACCAGCAGCAGCAGCAGCAGCAACTGCAACAGCAGCAACAACAGCAACAGCCGCCGGCTCCAGTCCAGCCGCCGCAGTTCGATCTGGAGGCAGCCGCTTTTCCACCCTTGCCAGCCACCACAACTCAGGCCACTAGCAGCGCCTCTCTGCACAACTCGACCACGTCCTCCTCCTCGTCAACGGGTTTGGGCCAGAAACAGGCGCTGCACCAGCAGCATCATCACCAGCAGCAGTTGAGCAGCAGTGTGGAGAGCGGCGTTGGCGAGGAGCCAAATCAGCGCTCCAGCAATCATCATCAGCAGGGTGCAGAGAACAGCAATGCGCACCTGGCCCATGCTTCGGCGGCGAATAACTGGTCCGAGAGCCGTCTGTCGGATGTGGTGCGCACTGGCAGCAGCGTCGGCGGAAAGGGCAAAGCGCGCAAGGATAACAGGCACCTTCAAAGCCAGCATTTGGGCCACAACTATCAGCAGGCCACGCCCCACGCAGAGTTCGCGCTTCAACTCCAGGAGGGGGGGTCCACCAAGAACGTTACTAAGCAGAGCTCCAGTAACAACAATTCGATCCATGTGATAAAGTGTCTAACACCAAATATCAACGCCAGCAGCAGTAGCAAGGAGGAGGCGGCCGCCGGAGCCCAGCAGCAGCAGCAGCCGCCGCCACCGCAGCAGCAGCAGCTGGACAAATCAAACAAGACTGAGGATGAAGTGCATCCAAAGCAGCCACAGCAGCAGCAGCGACTGATCGAAGGCTACGCCCAGCAGCAGCAGCAGGCGTTTCCGCCGCCCTTGGCTAGCCACAACTCCGAGTACTCCGCAGGCGCTGGCGCCTGCACCGTGGTGGAGAGTGGTCTGACCACAACTCTGGCCGAGTGCTGCCTCGGTCAGCATAAAAAGCCGCCCGCCGTGGCCGCTCTGCATGCCAAAAAGGAGGCAAATCTTTTGGCCAATGCCACCACCAAGCACAAGAGCGTGGCCACATCCACCTCCACTGAGAATTTGGCAACAGCCAGCAAATTGAGCTACGCTCAGGTGGCTCAGGTTCACAAGGCCTCCGCCTCCTCCTCCGCCGCCTCGGCTGCCGGCGGTGATAGCAGCAGCAGCAAGGAAACTGGCTCCGGCGGCGGCTCCACTGGCACCCTTTCACCCACCGGTAGCCACAAGATGGATCTAGTCTTTGGCGAGCCCGCCTCCGTCGCCGCGGCTGTTGAGAAGAGCGGCCTGGCCGCCATCACGGTGGTGACTTCAAATGAAAAGCGTGCTGCAGGCGGTGCCTCGCCAGCTGGCAAAGCCAGTGGTGGCGGCGGCAGTAATGCTTCTGCTTCTGCCAAAGAGAAAGGTAAGCTAAATACTTGACTAGATTGTTGCAGAATCCTTTTTAATTGCACGTTTTGATCCCTGCAGATAATCGTCCCAATGCCTCCGTGCGACACCAGAGCAAGGAGAAACAGCAACAACAGCAGCAGCAGCAGCATCAACAACATTACGACAACAACAATGCCAATGGCAATGGCGGCAATCGCAAGTCCAGGGCCAACAACAACAACCACAGCAATAACACCAACAACAACAACTCTTAAGAAGAGGCAAGGAAAAAAAAACGAAGAAATAAAAACGAAAAGAATGAACCGAACCGAACCCCGTTGCCAAAAGCAAGGAGGCAACCTGCTGAGAGTTATACCTTGTTGCAGGGGATGCCTCTACCTAGATGCATCTCACTGTGCGCCTGTTGTACATAAATGAAATTCCAATCTGTAAATATCGAGCAAAGAATCTTTTTGTTATTATATATATATCTTTAAGTGCTATATATATATATAGATGTTTACAAGCTAACTAAGGAGGCATACAAAAGGTGAGTCTTTATTTTTTATATTTATAATTATTATGTTTAGCGATCTATTATTTATTATTGTGAAGGTTTCATACGGAACTCGAGGTCTAGTCGAGGTGGAGAAGTAACAAGCTTCGCCCCTCTGACCCTTTAACATTAGCACAAGCACAAAAATGTTATAAAAAAAAAGAGCTATACTTTTAGTGATAGTTCATGCCATACTACCTACGACTAGACCTCATGTTCCATTGGAACCCTTCACAATGTTTATATTTATGTTTTTAACTTGATTTAACCAATTTTCAGCTGTGGCCGCTGCATGACAGAGAGAAGAGGAAAGGACAGAGGAGGAGCAGTGGGCAAGGCTTGGACCAGTTATCATATTTAGTAGGCAAGGATGAGGACGACGATGAATGAATGGTGCGCACCTTTTCTCCAGCTATATATACGTATATGCATATATGTGTGTATAAAAAAGATATATATATCTATATATATATATAATTATATATGTATTTAATCAGTTACCAGTTAATGTTAATCTCTAACTAAGCTAATGTTACCTAAAACTCTAATTGGTAAACACTCCACACTTGGGAGAACAAGGACGGAAAGCCGTAGAGGAGCGACGACTATGACGAGAGATGAATATATATATATATATATATATCCTAAGCTATCATTACGATTACCGAGTGACTAGGTTCTAAGATTTCTGAGCATATAGTTAGCCAAACTTGCATCATCGAACGACAACAGAAGAAAAAAAAAACTAAAACTAAACACACAAACACTGAAATGAAAGCAAGAGGAGAGGATATTAGGTTTTATTTGCTGATCAATGAACGAACTCATACACACACACGTTGATTTTATGTTATATATTATCTACGTTTAGATTATATTCATCGGTTTTCATCTATTTTCATAGAGTAGCGTGTATATGTTATCAATATACTTGGCTATGTCTCCTCCGCTAGTCCCTATTATTTAGATATATTATATATTAATATATATATAATATATACGCGATTGTTTTCAAGCATTATTTGTACGTCACTTGATTAAGAAGGGGATTCTCTCGTACTTAGTTCAGGACTTAAGGGAGACCTTTATACAGACACACACACACCTGAGTAATTATATATTCCTCCCCCCCCCCAACCCAGACACACACAGACTCCCCTAAATAACTCGAGGTGGGGGGAAGAAGAGTTTATACATTTTAAAATTGCATTTCTTTACAAACAAACAAAACTCATGAATGAAGGCAATTTTCTCAGTTTGATGGTTTCACACGACGTCTATATATATTTCAACACGAAAACGAAATGAATTAGGAGGACTTGGGAGATGCATTGCTAAATACTAAACTTTATCCTTACAAAACAGCTCAGCAGCTCAGCTCATAAGACACGTAACTAATGTAATACATTTAACGAGAACGATGACCCTACAAGCGAAGCAGCACGTAATTCTGTATATAGCAAACAGTTTGTATTTTACACTCACTCAACACACACACACACACACACTATAAACAAAAAGGTGCCATAAACTATACAAAAACAACAACACAT
>JAEIIG010025837.1:0-10748 GCA_018904695.1 Drosophila parvula
ATTACAAGTTTAATTTTTCAATAAGGCAGCATAAAACTTGGAAAAAGGGGGAAGCCCCAGCACCTAAGACAAGGTAGGTTTTGCGGCCCTAAGTGAGTTTCCACAAAAAGGATGAAACGGTGTGGAAATGAAAGGAATGAGTTCATATTTTCACCTAGTTTATTCTATTTGGAAAGCCAAAGGTGTTTACTCTGAAGAGGCATATGAATTGACTTTGGTACTAAATGGCTATATATTCCAATTGATATCACATTGAAGTTAATGGCTGCCTTTGGCTTATATCAAGTGATAGAAAGGAGTCTATTTAAGAGTAGAAAGCTAATGGTTTTCAATATATATTCGGTATGCAAAGAAACCCTTACTAATTACCATGCAGTTTTGTTTTAGAGACTCTAATATTAATCACAAGATGTTAAATATCCTTAAAAGTTAATCATTCAATTTCGGTCTCTCGAATAACAACTGTGTGTTCACCAAAAAAAATGACTCCATGAAAGACGCCTTAAGCACACACTGTCAGTGGATGCTGACAGGTGAGGGCAGTGCGAGTTAGTTTTACGGCCACTAGTTGTGTGTATATTTACTATTTTACTTGGCTAACCGAAAAAAGGAAGGCTTGCCCATAAAATGCAAATTTCATGTGTTATGTTTGCCCCGAGCATATTAAAAAATAAAATGCACCTGCAAACACAGAGCCATGCACGCACACATAAATTACGTTTATAGTGGTACAGGCGGTACGGCGGAAACTTTACCTACACACACACACACACACACAGGCACAATTTGGCATGAAGCATGCCATTTATGACATCCGCGCGAAAGTGCCGAAAAAAGCAAGGAGTTGGAAGGCAGAATGGCAACGCATAAAAAGCATATTAAATGCCTCTTGCCTGTCGCCGGCGTTGTTCATCGCCATTGTCTTTGGAGCTCGGGAAGGACCGTAGACTGTGGCTAAGCCGGAGTCTACAATCTGAAGTCTGAAGTCTGGCATCGGAGTCTGGATTGTGTGGAGTCTGAGGCCGGGGTTTTTGTTTGTCATCTTTTAATGGCGCAATTAGAGCGCACAAAATGCGTTTACTGAAATCTGAGCGGCTGCTGCTGCTGCCAGGCGTCATAAAGGATTTTTAATAATAGCGCCAAATTACAATAGACAAACGCGAACGAACACAAACACTGGCACAGGCATCAACACAGACGCACACATGGCAGCAAATTGCGTATACGGCGTGTGGCACTTTGAAACAAAAACCGAACCACGACAATGCAAAGTTCGGTCGATGGGCGTGCCAGTTGTCTGCCAAGTCGAGTTCGACTCGCTGTTTGTTGTTAGCTGTAATTTGATGCCCCATTGTTTTCCTTAATCCCACTGCACTCTTTTTCCACCCTCCGCCACCCCCTGCTTTTTCCGCTCTTTACTGTTTTCCCGCTTCTCTCCGTGTCAGCTGAGATTCTTTTTTCCTCTGCGTTTAGTTTTCGCTTCCAAGCCATTGCTATGCAATTTCGGGCACCGCCTTGAGCGTAATTTATGCGCGCATTGTTTCTTCATTTTGCGGGGCTTGTCATTAGTTTCCAGGGGAGGGTGGTTTCCCTGCCAGGGGGTGTGTGATAGTTGGCTGCAGCAGCTGCCGGAATTTATGGGCACGAGTTGTTTTGTTCCCGTGGCCTGTGGCCCACGAAAAGTAAACTTTCCTGTCGACGCCGCCTGAACTTCCCCGGCACTCAAATTGTTCTCTGATTCCCAGACACTGCCATGCCATTTGCCGAACGGCTAAATTAAACTCTTTAAGGCGACGAGCATCGAACTCGAAGCGGAAATGCACACGCAATAAATTATTACGGATGGAAAGGGGGGCAGCATAAATCCATTTTTGAAAATTTATTGTGCATTGAACTTAAAACGAAATACAATAAAATCCCCTGCATGCAACGACGACTGAGCACCATCCAGACGGAAGCAAAGGAACATAAAAATAATCAATTTTATTAATGTTGACAGAGCGTTCTCTGCACTTACCCCAAAGGGTAACTCTGCTTTTAAGATATTTTAAAAGTCTTCGGGTATACTAGTGCATTGGTTTATTCCCGGACAGTCTCTAGCTTAAAATAAACAACAAATGAAAAAGATTTGCTATATTTTTTCAGAATTAATTTCAATTAAAATCAAATTTTTACGGGAGAGAAATTAAATTTGGATTTAACAGTCTGGTTAAGGAAAAAGACACCCATTTACCAAATAGAAAATAAATTACTGCACACAACCCTTCAGTTTGACACTAATTTTGTTCAAAGTTCTATTCTAATTTTTCATAATTTATTGATATCTAAAAAAAATATGATTTAGACCTTATTTTCGAGAGATATAACCCCCATTTTTTGGTCCCATTTAACAGGCTTAAGGCCAAGTAATTTATTAATTTAATAATTGTAAATGAAACAGCCCTTCTATAGCCCAAAAACCTGAGTTTTTTTCCCACAGTGTGGCCAAGCCCGTTGCCATGGAAATTGTGCATATATTTCCTGGGGATTCTCCCACGCACGAGGAGCGGCCGCCAGTGACGTAGGCAGGCAAAGGAGTCCGGCAAGAGATGTAATAAAATTAATGCCACAGCATTATGTGTTCTTTCCCGACTCAAGTTGTTCGTCTGTCACTGGGCCCGTCGACGTGTGTTTGCGAGTGCAATGAGCCATTAAGGCGTCGTCGAAGGCCCACAAATAACGAGGCCATAAGAAGGCAATGACATGGGAGTCAGCCATCGAGAGGAATAAATCATATCAGGCCGTATGCCAAGGAGAATGTGATAGATGGGGAATTCCCTTGGGCCCATACTTACGCTGGAAGATCCCTTATGCCTAGTATATATATTCTAGAATATCAAGTATCAATCAAAACTGTGCCGAGTGCAACGAGCATTATATTATTTATATATATACTTTCTGTGCAAGATTTGTGCAGTGCGGCCGAGAGACATTCTGTTTAAATGAAAACTAAACTAAAAACTTATAATTAGTGCATGTGGATGGGGGAAAACTAATAACAGAAGCAAAATGAACGTTGCCAATGCAGGAAAATAGCTTCAAACAAGTCACAACAACCAACGACAGAGACACAAAGGGAGGCAGAGTGGGCGGGGCGAATAATATAAATTAAAATTTTCATTTGTGGCTGCAGGTGAAATGCTTAATTCAATTTCAGTCAATTTATGTTAATATTTTTTGCTAGCTAGAATATTTCAAATTGCAATTAACTGAAGCACAAAAAAGTGTGTGTGTATATACTCTATATATGGTAGATTAAAAAAAGTTTTTCTCTCTCCAACTAGTTACGAACAACACGAAAAAAGCTAAAGCGAAGTTTGTTGCTGTTGCCGTATGTAAATTACTTTTGGGGGGTGCGAGGACGAGGTGGTGCACATCTGAGGCTCTCTAAGGGGCTAGGGGTGTTAAAATGCACGGTTAATTATGCTTGGCTTAGAGGCTACGACAACAAAAGCTCTGAAAAAATGTACAGAGGGGGGTGGTTTGGGGATTTGGGAGCAGGAACGAGGGGGGGATAGGCGGCTAGTGGTGCTGCTAGTTTTTTTTGCTGCTCTTGTCTCTGGCGATGCTGGTTTGGGGAAACATTAATTCATTTACAAACTTAAATTGAACGTAAAATTATTAATTGCTGGCTTAATTAATTTATAATGAGTTTTTCAGTGCCATCTGTGCCGCGTCAGTGCAAGACAGAGAGAGAGAGAGAGAGAGAGATGGTGGTGCAGCTAGCGAACTGATGATATCAAGTATACGCGGCGTGTGCCATGATCGGGGTTTGAATATATAATATATGGAGGCATGTGGTGCGCAGGTGTGTGCGTGTAGAGTTGGTTCATAAACTTGTTCGTTTTCAGTGTGAGTTGGAGTTGGAGTTTCGGAGTGTCTTTGGGGTCTTTTCGATGGTTATCACAGGAAGACATTCAGTTTAAAATTACATTATGCACTGGATGATGCGTACGCTAGTGGCTAGATTGTGGGATAATTCATCGTTTGGGTAAGTATTTATTGATATATATATATGATATATCTGATATATTGGTGTTGGTGTGTAGATTATTGGACACAAACGAAAAGGAGACAAAAGTATAACTCCAATAAAACGTTCTTATGCCGCTTGCACCACATAACAAATCATGACTCAGCTCATCGAAATCGTTTGTGTGTTTTGGGGAGTATATAGTTATATATATAGGTATATAGTATTGTAATTGGCAAACCACGATCATCAATCATCAATCATCAATCAGCGAGCGAACGAGCGAGCGAACGAACGAGGAACGAACGGCAGCAACTTCCGGCAGGATATATACGTATAGATTATAATTGTATGTGTGACTGTGACTGTACTGTGACTGTGTGTGTATGCTGGGATATATAGATATCAAAGTAAAAATTCAATTCAGTCCATTCGCTTATTATTACATCATCGAAAGTTCATCAAAAGAGAAAGTAAAATGTAATCCTTTACATAAATATTCATATTCATTAGTTTAAGATATACATATCGTATAGATAGTGGATTTTATATATATATATATTCAAGGTCAGTCATCAATCAATCAATCCATATCAATTAAACAATTTACAAGTATGCGTATATATTATATATATATAGAGAGAGAGAGAGACAAGAGACAGAGAGAGAGAGAGAGTGAGAGAGGAGCAAGACGGGGGTTTTCTGGCGGGGTTTTTCGGGGGGTTTGCTCACCAAGTCCACGTAATGAAAATCAAAAAACACACATAAACCAAAATCACTTCGAATGGGGCCTCAACTTGGCTTCAACTTAAAAATTCAATCTCTTTTTTCTTTTCTTTTTTTGTTTGGTTTACGCATCTGCTCTTGGTAGAACCGGACTTGGGAGCATAATGCGCTCTCGATTCTTGCCGAATCCTCGCTTCTTATATGCATTTCCGGTGACGTTCAGCTGTAGTTGGGGACCGCTTGAAAGAATCTCATACGTGGAAAGTGGTGAATGATTAGTACTAAGTTCGTTAAACACAAATCACAGACATTACTTAAAGGGGATTCGCATTCAAAGTCATATTCAAATTCAAATTGAAGCATATGCCAGGTGGTTAGTGTGTGTATTGGTGTGTTGGTGTGTTTTTAGTGGTGTGGCTGAGTGGCGGGCGGGTGTATTTGGTGTGGGCGTGGCCAGTTGATGGGATCCAAGATCGTTTTGTGTCTACTAAGCGCCACAGTTGGCGCCCTGCCGTTGGTTTGGCACGTGTACAAAATAATGTTTTCAATCAGCTAACAGTGACAGGTGAGGATGGAGGTGGCGGGGCCTTAAAAAATACGTAACGGTGGGGCGGGAGAGAGGATCGGGAAATGGGGGGCGAGCAGAGCTCTTATGAATAAATCAGAACTGATAAAATATGGGAGACGGGGGGAGTGGCTTTATTGTTCCATATCCATCCATACATACAAAGAGAAAATTATCCAAACGTTTGCACAAGGCATGGCACACACAGACTAACGCTCGCACACAGACAGCGACAAAGTGGGAATACAATGAACGAAATCAATATTAATAATAATGCCCAATGCAATATTAATGGGAAAACTCAACTGCAAAAGTATTAAGGCACACAGAACTGAATACATGTGAGTACGAGAGTATGAATAAATATTAACACGCACACACGCATTCGCAATTAAATTGTTTTTATTCGTTATAAATTTGTTTCATTCATAATGTGTGGTTGTTACTTATGCTTTCCTCCCCACCTCCTCGGTACGTTCATCTTTGTTTCTCTTATTTTCTCTGTATTTGTTTTTTTGTTTTGCTTTCTTTTTTTTTTGTTTGTTCGATCTTTCTATAAATTACTTGCTCTGCATTATTAATAATTATTGTATAAATATTTATATAACTTATATTTGTTGCTTGCTGGGTTTCGTATTCAGTTTTCTTGCTTAAACAATTCCATGAAGATTGCTATATAAATAAAGTACAAACGAAAGAGACAAAATGCCACAAACACGAGACAGAGCTAGAGCGAAAATCGGGAGTATAATGAATATTTAATTTAAAACTAAATAAGTAAGTAGTTACATACATATGTGTGTGTGTGTTGGTTGGTTGGGTTTACGAGAGGGGATGTCCAACTAAGGGCTAATGTGACTAACTTTTCCTCCAACGGCAGTAGTTGGGGGCTTGCTACAAGGCTAATGATCCGGGGAATGCTGACTTCTTCCCTAGATTTTCAAATATCTAATACACTTTGAATGGTTTCTATATATTAAATGGAAATTGATTTGTATTGTTATTTTTGGGGGTTCCATTTGCATGTATCTGAAAGATTCTTTCGCAGCCGGGGAGTTACCATCCGAACACATTTTAAAACTTTTAAGAACTTGGTGCAGGAGATAAAACTCGACAAGGGGTGAGTAAAACTTCAAAAAATATCGCATTTGCATTTGTTAGTACGAAATAAATGAAAAACGAAAACAAAATGGGGATTACGCAAATCAGATTCTTTTATTAATAATAAAAAATGTTGTTGTTGCTGCTAAAATAAATATTACGATATTACGATAGTTTAATATTAATGAATTTATTGTACATAAAATAAATTAATACACGGTGCATACATTTATACATTGCATTCACTTGAGACTGAGAATCAACTAAAATCAACTCGGCCCGGATCAAGAGTATCGCTGCCGTCCTGGGGCCCGGCCAGATCTCGGTCCGACTTCGGTATCTGAATCCGAATCGGTGTCTGCAAACGCTCGGTTTCGTATATCTGTACCTTCAACTGAACGGAAGGAGGATAAATGTTGGCTTGCTTAATACTTAGTCTGGATTAAAAATAACACACACAAAATACAAAAGGCGTGGTGGCGGTGAACATTTAACATACAAATCAAAACAAATAATCAAGTTGTACACGGATCAGAATCAGATAATCATAATACAATACAAATGTGAAGGAAAACGGAACTTGGGTTGGGTTGTTGGCTTTCAAATGTTAGTCCTGGCGCCGGAATGGGATACCTGATTGTAAATGGAGCTGAACTGTAAGCCGAGCCGAGCGAGCCGTGAAAAGATTCACAGATTCGAAAATTGTAATATGCATAATGCGCGTTTGGCTCTTATTCCGCTTTCAGGGGCTCGGCCTGCGATTATTAATTTCATTAATTAAATAAAGCGATTTTTTCGTATATTTCTGCTCGGACTTTAATTAATTTCAGCGCGAATACAATTTAAGGGGGAGGGAATTCCATTTCACAATGCACGCATTTATTTATGGCTCGGACATGAATGCAAACCAATTTGATGACTGACAGCGGAATGAAATTATAATAATTGCGCATTATGATGATTGCTGTTGTGGCGGCGGCGGCGCTATTATTGTTATTGTTATTATTTGCACTGCTTTCTGATTTGTTGGCTCCCCGAATGCGAATTATTCGGACTATCGAGTGGTGGATGCCGGGATGCGTGGGTGGATGGACGAGCTCATCTCGCCGCTTAATTGCTTGTAATTAACTGTCATAATTGCTCAAAAAACCTCGTTTCAACGGGCCGTGCATGTGAAGGGATATTAGCATTCGCAGGTGGAACAATCGCTACTATTTAGAAATCGTGAATAGAGATCCTGGAGGACCCTTGGGACACTTGCGCTCGCCTCGGTTTGTGGTTAATCTCAGCGGTGAACTCACAATGGGATTATTCTTTCTGGATCTTCAAGCCATTGCCCTTGTGGGTGTAAGTGGGTGCGCTTGCATTTGTGAAGGTGAGCGGAGTGCTTTCATGCGTGTGTGTGCCTGTGAAGGTGGGTGAAGGTGTGCCTGTGCCTGTGAGTGTGCGAGTGCTGGCCAAGAGATGCGGCCTTAAGTACCTGGCAAGCTGAAACTGGATTTGGATTTGGCCAGCTCGTTAGCCAGTTGCTCAATCATTAGTTTGGCATTGCACCAGGCAATGGAAATTTTCTGGAAAGTTTGAAAGTGCTCTCCTTAAAGCCGGAATGCAAGCAAGTCTGAAAGTGTGTTGTGGCAACAGCAGCTAATTGGATTATGCGATTAGCACAAGTTCGAGGCGCCTCACCGATTTTTGTTCGAATATATGAAGTGGCTTGGATGGGGTTCAGCTTGCATCTGGCATCTTGCGATATTTGCATTCGGCCAAAGGCGCGTAAAATTGCCAAATGATGCAGAGAGCTGGCGTTCTGTTGATTCGGCCAAATTACGCAGGGCGAAACTTTTGGCCAAACTTAAGGCGAGCTCAGTTCGGTTCGGGCCATTTGTCGGCCAGAAGTTGTTGCCAGTTGCTGGTGATTTATGCACTGACAGTTTGTGGTGCGTGTCTGGGCATTTTATTTATGAGTTTTGTTTTGCAGCGGGAGCCCAAACAAATGCAGAAGTATGCAAAAGATAATGGTATTTGCTCCTCCTCCTCCTCCTCCTGCTCCTCGACTGCAATCCGTCAGCTTGCCCTTCTCTGTGGTTAATTAAAACGCAAGTAAAGTTTTCCGGATCAAATTCCGGATACGCACACACACGCAGCAGCACAGGGTAGAGGATACGGAATTACCTTCTCATGTACGGGACACAAAGTGTATATTGTAAGTAGTAAACAAGTAGTAAAATCTGATGTATGTTATGTACTTGGGGGCAATAAAAATAATCACGAGAGCGCCGCAAATGGAGGCAGGAAGCAGGCGAAATCATAACAGTAACAACACGAATAAGGTGTGAGCGATGAGCGAGAGGCAAACAAAGAGAGAAAGAGAGACAGATAAAGAGAGACAGAGAGAGAGGGTTGGTAAAACACACAAAAATCAGGTTATATAGCAGTTCACATTCGTTGCGGTTACATTCTCAGTTTGGCTGCGTTCCAGCTAAGACAAGAGCCAAAATAAAACAGGGAAAACAAAACAGAACAGATGGCCAGAAGAGGAGAGAGAGGGGTAGTGGGGTTGGAAAAAGATAAGGCCAAAACATGTTGCAGGTTGTTAATCAAACAAACAGAACAGAACAGAACAGGCAGACAAACACACGACAAGCTAACGTTAACGTTGCATGTTGTTGCAAAATGAACGTGTAAATATATATTCGACACGCGCGCGCCCAAAAAAGCAGGCAATAAAAAACTTGATTATGGAATTCGCATTGCTGGCAGGACTCTCTGCTGCCTTTGCCAAAGACTGTCACATACAAAAGTGGTGTTTTTGGACGGAAACACAAGCGCAAGTACGAGTACAAATAGAAGTTGAAATAACAAAACGGAAGCGGAAGGGGAAATGCGGAAATGGGGAACAGAATCTGGATCAGAAACCGAAAAACTAAGAAAGTAAAACAAAACCGAAACGAAACGAAAGGAAACGTAACTGGAATTGTTTATAGTTGCACAAAATGCATCGAGCACAGACAGTTGGTTACTGGATTACAGCATTACAGCATTACCGGAGTACTGGATTACTGATTACTGGATTATTTGCTTTGATTTAATGCTTTACATGGTTCTTTTTTTTTTGGGGGGGCGAGGGCGGGCAAGGTAAAACATTCCGCTTAGTGTGGTTGAGTAGAGAGTACTTTTGGTATTTGGTTTTCTTTTTATGTTTTCATTTTGGTTTTCTTTTTTTTTTTCTGTTTTTGAGTATTACAATATATATGTAGATGTTGCACCTTCGGGAATCTCAATCTCATATATCGAAAAGGAAAACTAATCGAATCGAATAAATGTCGGTAGTAGTAGTAGTAGTAGTAGTAGTAGTAACATCATTAACATAAGTTATACATACATATACATAATGTAAACTAAATGGGCATTAGCATGTTAACGTAAAACATAATGAATGCGTTCAAGATCACCTACATCACATACATACATACGCTGTATGCATCAATAGGTACTGTATATATGTATAATATGTGTTTGTGTGTGGTGTGTGTGGAAAATGCTATTTAGATATATAAATATGTATATAGATCGTACTTAAGTAAACTCGTCGGCCAGTGGCCGCTCATTTATCGTTTT
This sequence comes from Drosophila parvula, assembly GCA_018904695.1. Classification (NCBI taxonomy): domain Eukaryota; kingdom Metazoa; phylum Arthropoda; class Insecta; order Diptera; family Drosophilidae; genus Drosophila; species Drosophila parvula. The sequence goes on from JAEIIG010025837.1 coordinate 10,023, forward strand.
TGGTTTTTTGGTTTTTTTCCTTCTTCTTGCATTACTTAAACGTAAACAAAACGTAAACACACGAACATAGGGCTTAGGCATTATAAGTAGGTATATATATGTGTATAAGTATATAGTAGAAATATATATAGAAAAGTGGAAAAAATTCAAGTTGTACAAAATGCACGCTTGGCGGCAGTTCTCGTCCTGAACACAGGCCTTCATATCGAGTGTGGGTGTGTGGGTCTGCATTGGTATCAGTAGGTGTATCGGGTACTGGGTATCATTGTCAGTCAGTGTCAGTCCTCAGGTCGAAGGTCTAACAAAGGTCTGGCTAAAGCTAAAGCTGTCTTTTACTCTATATATCATTCTGCAAATTCAAATAAAGTGGTTCGAAATCGGGGAGTAAGCAGCCTTCTCTTTAAATACTAATTAAAATTCCCATATTTTAACTGAATTCCATTCTAAAAAGTGCATTAAACTCCCAGAATACCCAGGCAAAGCCAACATGGTTGAGATTAAAGGATATCCCCCGGGGGATATATATGTTAGTATGCAAGTTTCTGCCATGAGCGGGCAAGACAAATGAGCTCGACACGTCAGCGATCGGCGGTAATGATAAGATACTTGTCCCCTATCTTTACGCTCATCCCCATAAACATGGCCAGCAATGCCATTCCAATCGCAAACTCCTCGTTGTCGCCAAAGTATGTAATTTTAATTTGACTTTTATTAATTTATATGTGT
>JAEIIG010025885.1:0-12667 GCA_018904695.1 Drosophila parvula
GGCGATTGAATCTGCTGCAAATAGCAGGGCAGAATGGCCTCCAAAATAATCTGAAAATTAAACATTATAATGAGAATTCATAATACTGTGTGAAGATAGCAGACTCACCAGCATCTGGTATCCACGGGTGCTCTCCGCGGAGTATGAAACCACCATTACACAGAGTGTGATGCAATCCAACACGGTCACGTCGTCGTCTTCGTCGTGGTAGCAAAAGTCAATGGCCTTGAGCGGCTTAGGCTCCTTGACCAATTCCGCAATATTGAGCGGATCTGGCGAGGGATCCTCCAAACTGAGCAGCAGGTTAAATAGGCAGCTAGACTGCACCTTGTGCGCCTCGCCATAGGTGCCGTCTTCATCGGTGTCAAGGATAGCGGATACGGATCCGAACATCTGCAGGATGAAGGGCTTTCGGTTAAGCAGATAGAACTGCTTGACCGCGTACTCAATGGTGGTGGTGATAAGCTTGTTGGTCTGGTGCAGCGAGTAGACCTGCAGCAGCGTCGGCATAATCATAAAGTAGCCGTTAGTGGAGAAGATGTTCTTGAAGTTAAAAGCGGCGTTGATGAAGGTGGCCATCACATAGCGCATGATGCAGGAATCTTCGGCGTGCAGGATGGAGGCGCCGGAAAGGACGTTCAAGAAGAGTTGGATATCCGCGGAGTAGGCGAAATTACCAGCCATGGCCTCGAACATGCGGGCGATCAGGCGCACCCACATGAACTTGTGCAGGACGTCCAACCCGAGCAGCACCTTTCCGTACTCGCCGCCATGGTGCAGGTCCAGATCCACTTCAAGTGCCTTGCGCGGAAAGGACGGCAGCTTCATCAGCTCCTCGTGCAGGAACACCACCCTCTGCACCACCATATCCACGTTCTTGAGGATCGCCCATGTCAGATGAACCTTGCCAATCTCCACAAATTTCTTGGTTAGCTCCTGCTTTTGCAGGGCCAGGAAGGACTCTTCCGGACGCATCAACATGAGACGCACCTCTGGGTACTGGGACCGCTTGAAGAAGTACAGGTCGCGTATGTACCAATTGGGATTTAGGATTTTACCTGGCGATAAAAAACCATGAAAAACACATGGGATTACTAGAACGTGACACCAACTTACTGCTCTTGTAGTCCACCAGGCAGTAGTGACTGGTGTTCTTCTCGTCTATTGGATAGTAGTCCAGAGCCTCCTTCAGCAACTGACAGAAGAGTGTGTCTTCCTGCACTGGGAATTGCGAGGGTATGTTGTAGTCGTCATCCGCTGGTCCGTGCACTACGATCTTCTTGGCCGCGGGCACATTGGCCGTTAGCAGGATAGAAGCATCGCACTGCTCCTTTCGAAGAATCTGTTTTAGGTCCTTGAACATGATGCCATGTACAGAGTGCACCACCATCCAAAGTACCGACAGGGCGGAACCGACAAGCTGGAAAAGAAGGGGATAATTACACTAAATGCAACAAGGAGACTTTCAAGAATTACCTCTTGCTTGAGCTCGTTGGAGGACCGAACGTAGAACATGATGTAGCCAATAATTGAGTTATAGAGGGCAAAGGCCGCCTGCTGGGGCAGACGGGGCACAAAGCGAATGAGGTGGCGCAGCAGTTTGAACATCTGATCCTGACGGTCGCGAGTCAAGCGCTCGAACACGTAGCGCAGGAACAGAGCGGACTCCTCAACCAGGCACACCCAGATCACCTGGTAGGCTATTTCGTACACCGCATTACCATCCGATCCGATGGCGGCATCGTCCAGGCAGCCCACGATCTGCATTACGGATGAGCAAAGCACGGAGGGGAAGAGTGAGTGGGAGTGGTGCAGGTGCGAGGACATTCGTGTGCCGTCCAGGTCCTCCTCGATCTCGTGATCTTCCAGCTTCTCCATGCCGGGCTCATGGGAGGCCTGCTGGCTAATGGGTATCATGGTGATGAGGAAACTGTGTCGCTCCGCTCGCTGCTTGTCTCGCTGCTGGCGTAGAGCGTTCCGAATGGCCTCCGTCTGCTGCATCTTACGGCTCTTGGTGGCAGTGACCAGGGAGCGCTGAAAATGTTAACAGTTATTGAATGGTCGCCCCAGATCCCCTCCTGACCAGTACATAACCCAGAGTCTCGGCAGCCTTCTCACTCACATGTCTATCTTGGTTTAGTGTGACGTCCATGTCCTTTGTTTGCTGTACTGGCATCCAAGGTGGATCGACAACCGGAAGACTTTCGATGCCAATTTTGGGCGAGGGAAGTGTGAACTCAATGCCGCCCGGTGGCACCTTAAACGTCACGTCGTGGGCGTTCTCCTCCATTCGAGGCCAGACGTGGAAGCGGCATTTCCAAAGCACCAGATAGCGCTGGATGGCTCCGATCCTTATGTCCGGATCCTTGTGCTTCAGGGCCCTCTGCATGATGTCGAATGCAAAGTTCTGGGCCTTTACCGAGCCCATCAAAAAGACGGCGGCGCTTGAAGTGGCCGTGTCATGGTTTGTTTCTAGCAGAAGCTCCCAGGCAGCGGGCATTGCCTCGATGACCATTTCCTCGGTGAGCACAACGGCACCCTTGAGCAAGGTGGCCAGTGGAAAGTGAAACAGGTTGCGAATATGGATGCGGATGAACTTGAGGATGGGTGGCTCCTCCTGCAGCTTCTTTTCCTTCTCCTGGCGGAAGGCTTTGGCCAGTTTCTGCGCCATTTCCAAGTCGGGGTCATCACTTATGCTGAGGATGTACAATTAGTCTCTTTCCCTTTTCGGTAGTGTAAGTAGGACCACTTACCGATCCTTGCGGGACAAACTGTCTTTGCGCTTAGAAGGAGAAGTCTGGGTGGAGCTCTGCTCCGATACTTTTCGAGTGGAGCGGGATCTCGAAGTGTGGGGCTTGCTGGAGCTGATTACCGTGGGCTCCACGTTGGGGTGATCGGCATCGAAGGTAAACCCAAATTCCTCGCCATAGACCTAAGGATAAGGTGTCATGAATTAGGTTTATTTTAAACATACTTTTAAGTGAGTCTCACCTTTCGTGTGGCCTTGACAAGTCGGGCGCAGGCTCGCATGTGACGTTTATAGCAGAAAGGATGGCAGTATCCCTTGTGGGTGCAGTAATAGTTGTAGCTGGACATCATGTCGATGACTGCCTTCAGCCAGGGCATATTCTTGGCCGTATCATCGTTTTCGTTGGAGTCAGTGGGCGATTCTGGTTGCTGGTCGTCACTAAGGATTCCCGGCGACTCCTCGCCTCCGCTAATCATGCCCTGCTCCGAAGTGTCGCTGCGATCCGACAGGGAGGACACCTTGCGTCGCGATTGCATGTTAACTAAGGCGTTTATAGGAACAATTAGTAGATTTCAGTATTGGTCCAGAAATAGTCGCACTCACAATCTGTTTCTATATCCTTGCTGTCCTTGGTGTTGCGACGCAGCTTTAGAGAGCGACGCTTGAACGATCCGCCCGTTGTAGTGGCAGTGCCACGTCTCAGCAGAAAGGGACGAACGGCAGAGGCTGCGGGGCGACGAACTAAGGAAACAACAAATAAGGATCAGGATAGCAATCATCCTATAGTAGATCTCACCTTCTTCGCCCCCCTCCTTTGTCAGCGTTGTGTTGCTGCTATTCTCAGACTCATTATCCGGTTCGTGGAGGACAAAGGAGATCTTCCGCTCCGACTGACCAGCACCATCGTTGCCCGCTGCTATTGACTGCAGGCTCTGGGCCGAGGTCTGCGAGTGTCCCATGGAACTCAGGGCCATGGACCAACGGCGGTTGGCTTCGCGGTAGACCTTCTCCCACGGCGCCGGCTTGTCGCGATGTATCAGCTTGGATGTCTTAGGCAGCATGAGGTAGGTATCCCTTAAAAACGCTGTGATCTCAAAGAGCAATACGCATGCGATCAGCTTCAGGGAGTGCGGACAATCGTTGCCATGCGGATTGACGGAGGTCTCGTCCAGGAAGTCCTCCTCCTCGTCCTGCTGCAGCAGCTCGCGCTGTTTCTCGGGATCGGTGAGACTAGCATTCACCGCCTCGTACTGTAGCCGTTCGGTGAACAGGAGCTCCTCCAGCCGCGCACCCACCATCTCAGCCCACTGGTGGAACATCTTACCGGCGGCACGTTGCAGGATGTGAGTGCGTCTGGCGCTCGTTTGGCTCACCTGCTGCTTCATCTGGTTAATGTTGATGTTGGCACCGGAGGCCCTGTAGCTGCCAACGTTCTGCTTCATCCAGGCGGGCCACTGACCCTTGTTGCACAGATGTACGAAGTGGGCGCACTCCAGCAGAAAGGTGGCTCGGGACACGAGAGGAGCTTGGGGCTGCATGCATAAAAGGTTTAAACAGTTAAATGGATCTGAGAAGGATCTTCCTCTTTGCTTTTACTCACCAGATCCAGAACGGCTGCCACCAGCTGAGGATCCGGAAAGGAGCCTGGGGCACATGTCTCCAGCAGGAAGGAGAGCCGCAGCATGCCCACACGTACCGGCTCTGTGGGCACAAGCTTCCGTTCCTTGAGGATCACAACCTCCGACTCACGCGGACCGTCGCACATGTCGGAGGAGCTGCGCCGGCTGAAGTCGGCCGTCTCCTCGATGCCGCCCACCTTCTTTTTGCCCTTCACAATGCCGCCGAAACGGTTCAGCCGCCGCTCGACGCGTCGCTTGGCGCGCTGAATGGACCGCCCAATGCCATCGCTCGACCGGCCCCGCTGGATCTTCAACGAGGCGTGCCGCATAAAAGTGGAGGAGATCTCCGGATTAAGTGAACCGATCTCCAGGTCAATGGACGATGCCTCCTTGGGCGTGCCGCGGAACCAGCGCACCAAGCCGCTGAGCCGTCCCAGCGAATTGCGTTCCGAGCTCGATGTGGAGTCGGAGAGCAGAGCGCGTTCACTGTGTCGTGGTGTCAGCGTGGGTCTAACTCCGGTAGTGCGCCTCCGGAAGTTGCTTAGCGGTGACTGACTGGTCTTGTAGTGCTCCTCGCAGGCCTCCGTCTCCAGCAGGCTCTGTAAGGCAAGAAACGGAAGCAGGAGGGGGGATCAGTCTAAAGTGGATGATTCGTGGAAGTGACTCACCACGGCGCAGGCAGATGAGGTGCTGCGCTTCTTCAGCAGCAGGCGACGCTGGGATCGATTGTCGTCGTTCTGCGAGCTCTGGGCTACATTGGCCTGGGGAATGTGTCTGCAATATGCAAATATTTTATAGATTCATAAAGCTAGAAAATCAATTGTAGCACCTTTCGTTGTGTGTGAACACTCACCTGATCACTCGCGTGGTCTGCGAGGTTGGTCCCTTCTTGTGGGGCCTTGGAGTGACGGCCAGGATGCCGCTGAGGGCCACCAGGCGGAAGGGTCCGCCGTGAGCGCCCTTGACATAGGTGACCAGCTGCCGAATGTCACCATAGAGGGCTATGTTCTCGGGCCCCTTCAGATCCTTGCTGGCCTCTACAAAGCGACTGACCAGGGGCTTGAAGACTGCACCAACCACTTGGGCCTCGGCGCCGCCGCTCATGCCACCGCTAAAATTGGTCGAATAGCCGCCCTGACCTGGTACGCCGCCAAGATCGGTGTTAGCATTTTTATATCCACTCTGACGTTTATGAGCTATTGCATCATTTCATACATACACATATATACAACGTATTGGTGGTGACAGTAAAGAATCGGGAGGGACAACTCAAAAGCATTAGCAAAGGTCTCGGCATGCAAGAATAGAACCACAAACAGCATGGGGGATGCGGGTTACAGGAGGCGGGAGACGGGAGACGGGATCCGGGTGACGGATGACGGATGAGCAAATCAAAAGCCAGAAGGGAAGCCCAACACAAAATGGCCAATGGAACTCAAGAGACTGGTTGGATCGAGCTTTAAAAAGGGTATTTGGTGCGCCTACTTCGTGTTGGCATCCAAGCCCAGCATTTGCGGTTTTGCCATCGGATCTCGGTGGTTCAACACTTACTCAGGGGCGACAGCAGCGAGCTGGGGTCCACGCAGAAGGCCAGGAAGGCGTGGAAGTAGTCAATGAGCTCCGGCAGCGGCGACGTTCGCACCATCTCCTGCATGTACCGTTTCGTGCGTTGACCGGCCTGCCGCAGCATTCGGGATAAAATCTTCTGGCACTGATTGCGCAAGAAGTCAGCGGGAGGACCTCTAACACCTATGGCAAGTAATAAAACCCTTAGCGTTAGCCCTAAAGAAACTTAAGCGAACTAACCATCATTGCAGCCGTGTGGACATCCCAGCACCTGCAGAGCTCGCCTTGTGATACTCATGGATATCTCGTGGGCATGTTCGCCCAACTTGAGCACCCCCATTTCGATGAGGAGCTCGCAGATATTAAGGCCCGCCTCTAAGACACGAAGAGAACACACTTGGGCCGGATCCCGCTTGAACACATTGCTGATTGCCAACAGGATAATCTCGTAGTCAATGCCGCCATCGCGGGTTATGTAGAAGGACGAGCCCGGCGCCTCAGACTCGTCCACGCCCGTATAATCGATATGTGAGTCCGTGTGGGAGCGCAGCATTTGGCCACGGTATCGAGTGGTGGTGCTGCCCATGCCGGTACTGCCATTAACTCCGCCATTGCCGCCAGCAATGCTGCCGCCATTACTCAGGGCATCCAACTGAGAGTCAATTGATCCCTGCGGAAATTCCGTTACGGTAGAGTTAAAAGTCAATTAAGTTAATAGGACACATATTGTAAGAAGTATAAATTAAATAACTAATAAGTTTCTATTAATAATCTCGCAATATACATTAAACCTTAAACAAAATAAACACAATTACTGCACTTATTTTACACAATTTCTTTCATTTCAACTCAGGGTTATCTCGATTGCCGCGTGACCTTAACTATGACCTAATATAAGCGCTCACCTGTCGCTTTATGTAGTCCGGCGAGGGTGTGGGGGTGTGCTCCGTGACGGTAATGATGGGATTCCGCGGGTAAAATGCCGTGGAGCGCGGACAGGTGGTCTGCGATGGCCTCGGCGCCTTGGGTGGCTCTACGTATCTGTAAAATCTTGTATTTTGTAGGAGACGTGCGAGAAAGCGTGTGTGGCATTAGTCAAAACGGAGTGCGGCAAGCTTGGGTTTATGCGTTTAGGGTTAAATAGAGGAAAAGCTGGGGGGGATGGTGACAAAGAAACGGGCATGGACAGGTGCCAGAGGTGAGCAGGCGAGGCGGTAGATGGGAAAAGGGGGAGAAAACTGTGACTGAAGCACTCTTACAGACAGGCAAAGAGCATATAGATATAGATAATAGATATAGTGTGCTTGGAGATTGGGTTAAATAGTATTTAGTTGCTTGCCAGACGAAAACTCACCCGCTATCAAGCAGACAGCTGGTTGATCATAACATAGAGAAGAAAGTCAAAGTACAAGTCGTGGGGTATAGAATATATAGCATTAGCTGGAGAGCATAAAATGAGTCGAGAGTCGATTGGAAGTGTTCTTGTTTTTGTTTCTGGTGTCAGAGGCCTGATCGAGAGTCGGTCGAATGCTCTTGGTGGCAGGTGTTCGAAGGATCTTCCTCTTACCTGAGGCTGGGCATGGATTTGCCCTTGATCAAGTTGCTGGCCGGCTCCCGACTGATCATCGAAGCGGATCGCGAGAGCTTCTTTTCGCCCGTGTCCAGGCTGCGGTGGTACTCCTAGGCAAAGCAAAAAATATACTTGTATATAATAGATACATAAATCAAGGGAGTTTAGTCAACATTAAACTCTCAAGCCAAACAAACACCATTGACAATGAAATATTTATATAGGGGGATTATAAGCGGGATGTCAGGCAGAAACACTTAAGAACAGTAAACATAAGTTTTCACTCCGCTTACTGCATGTTGCAGTGGTGTCTTGCCATTGGCTGAGTTTGTATCGAGCCCTACTTTTTCCAAATTCTTCTCCGATTTCGAGAACATCTTTGTCTCCACGAAGGCCCGCAGATCCGCCATTTTGACACGTTTCTTCTTCTCGCTACCCCGCCTTTCACTGGTGCTCGGAGCACTTTGAGGTTCCTCTGCAAATAGTTGAGTTATCATGATACTATCTCAGAAATTGTACTGGGATTTATCTTACCCACAACAGCCGTCACCGTGGGCGATGGCTCGGGTATCTCGATGTAGTCCTTGACCACAGAGCTTCCCGGGCTGTCGCGACTGTTGCTGCCGGGTCCCTGGTACAGCGATATCTCAATTTGGGGTATGGGCAAGGAGTTCGATCGCTTGCGAGGCTGATTTAAAGTTATGGCTGCCTCTTCTCCAATGTCGCTGAGGCTGTAGTAAGAATTGTGTTAATAATCCCCTACAATAATTGGATTTTATCTTCTTAAAACTCACCGGTTGTACAGGTACTGCAGGCTCCAGAAGATGCCCTCCTCCTGCCAGTGGGAGATGAAGAGGCAGCGCAGAACTGCCACATCGAGAAAGGTGGCCGCCGATACATCTGCCTTGATGCTGTCCGACTTGTCTGAGTCTGTCTCCTTTTCGATTGAGGCACTCCGCTTCTCCTTCATCGAGGCGCCGCGCATCAGCTCCTGCTGATCAAACTCGAACTTGGTGGAGGGCACCTTGTCTTTGTCGCGGGAGTTCATGGACTGGCGACTGCCGCGACGGCTTTGAGACTGCTGCTGTTGCAGCAGACTAGCATCGGCCTGGTAGATAAGATGTATTACATAATATATATCTTTAAGATACATTCAAGTCTCGAACTTACCGTAAAGAACGAGTTATCCATGAGTTGTGGCGCCGAAGGCAGCCTAAATATGACAACGCGTTCGTCCTCCACGCTGGAAGCCTCCTCTGGTATAGTTTCGGGAAACGCAAACTCCTTGGGCGATGAGACCCAGGAACCCTGTAATATTAATCAAGAGAATTAGTTTATTAACCACATTTCATTCGCCATCATCGAACCTCCTCATCCTGGCGGCCGTAATCAGAGATGCCGCTCTGCGGCGAGTCCGCTTTGGGAGACATGGCATCCGCGCTGAGCGAGTGCTTACGGGCGGGAAACACATCCGTAGATCCCTTCGGGGTTGGCGCACACAGCAGGTTCCTGGCCTTGGGCTTAACCGAAGCCGTAAAGCAAGGAGCTCCCGGTGCCCGATTGTCCCACATGCCCTGCCAGAGCTTAATGCCATTTTCCAGACGAAAGTTCTGGAAATCGGACTCCTTCAGGTGATGTATGATGGGTGCAAAGAGGTACACAAAGAGCTGAAGGAAAAAATGTATAAGGTGAGATTGGTCAAGAATCGGAGGGTCAATTCTCACACTCACCGTAATCGTAGGCACCGAGAATAAGTACTGATCTATGGACTTGGACTTGGGCTCGGGCACCTCGCCCAATCCCAGATCCTCGCCGCCTTCATCGTCGGCGCACTCCTCAGCGGCATACAATAGGATCCACTGCATGGTGTAGAGCAGCTTAGTCTCCACGGGTCCTATGGCTTGCATATCCTTGACGCGGTTGTGCAGCAGGGCGGCACAGGCGTGCATCACATGGGGCAGGGCACCTTGGAGTAGGCGCCAGCGTGGTATGGCACCCAGGGCCTTAGTAAGCGGCGGCGAGAGACCAAACTGGATGTTCTGCACCAGCACTTTCTCGAAGGACTGCAAAAGGAATATTAAATATCTGAACTTCTCTGAGTTTTATTCTGCGACTCCTACCTTGCAGGCTTCCTTCGACTCCTGGACCGACCGATAAAGGAGGGAAAAATGTATAATTTATTGTGATCCTAAATTATGAGGCAGAACTAACTCCAAGATACTACTAGTAGACCGAAATAAATGAAAATCTTACGACAAAACCAATCTTAAACATAGGCACATTTAAACACGTAACATCTACGATATAAAAACGGAAGTAAATAAGGGAGGTTTCCTCAATATACAACAATATATTTAGGGGATTAAGTTGTACATTGAGTCAACAAGCTTTTGGGGTTAGAAAGGGACTACAGCTAAGTCTACCAGAAACATTTATAACTTACATGGTGTCCCGGTGCATGTTGACAAAACTACATTCAGATTTAGACAAATTGCGAAAGATTTTACAATGTTAATTTGTACAGTTTGTTATTGTTATTGTGGTTTTAGTTGGTTTTGTGTAGAAAGCATACCGAATGTAATACACACAGCAGCAGCAAGAAATGTCTCTAAAACAGGGCTGAGAGCCGCAAAAAGTAGAGCATACTTTTCAGGGTGGACTGTAGCTTTATAAATATTTTAAACTTATTAAATTAGAGACATTTCTTGGTCCTGTGTTTGGAAGATAGGTCTGTTGTTCGGTTCGTGGACGGTGGCCGTGTTAGTATTGGTTATAAGAAAGTACTATAAATCAAATGCAGGAAAGTATAATATAAACATCAAACATCAAAGTCAAGTTGGCTTTTTCAATTTCCATTTTCCTTGAATTTAGCTGAGCGAAATAAAAACGAGAAGGTAGACATTTAACACAATTTCTTTGGTGTCGAATTGGAAGTGCCAATCTGGATGCCAATGGTTTTTTTTTTCTGGGTTTCGTTATGTTACACAGTCCATCCTTACAACAAACACGCATAGCGAATTTACAGCACAGTTCACAGTTTCACTTGGGAGCCTTCCCATTTGGCCAAAAGTTTTCTCATCATCATAGCTGGTTTTTTTTTCAGATTTTTGGCAGACCCGCGGACTGTTCTTTTTGCTGGCCCACCTGGGCCACACTCACCAGACAGGTAGACTCATGCAGCTTGCCCAGCTTGGGCCGGATGAAGGGGGCTATTTGGCGCCACAGGAAGGTCTGCACGGACACCGGCAAGCCCAGGTCCTGCAGTCCGTTGTCCTGGTCAAAGTCAAAGTCATCGTTATTGTTGTTTGCCGTATTGCTATTGTTGTTCGTCTGCAGGTTGTTGTTATTCGTGGCGGTGGTGGTGCTTGTTGCTCCTCCTCCTGCTGCTGCTGCTGCTGCCCCCGTTGCGGCGGCATTGGTCACCATGGTGGCCAGCTGTAATGGCAAGGACACAAATCAAGGGGCTTGTGCAACAGCTGGGAGTCCTGCTCGGAACGAAGTCGGGTCATTCATAAAACCGAGACATTAGCATGTCCCAGCAACAGGTGTTTGCGTGCGCAGGCCTGTCTTGACTCCTGTTGCTCTGGTATTCCGTCGACTAGGTCAGTGCCACCACATCCATGTGTCGGTGAGCGTGTGTGACTAAGCGACCTCCCCCCCACACCAGCCGAGGGGACTGGTCCAGCTGGTCCTGGGACGCTGCGCAGAACGCAGACTCCGCAGCAGCGCCGAGAACGAGGCGACTGGGTTATAGATACAGAACTGGGTTTCTGGTATACATGCTAATTTGGGGCAAAAATTTTCACAGACTTATATAACCGCGACTGGGATTGTGGAAAATTCCGAACTTTTGCCCAATTAATCGCTGTCGCAGCGGCAATTGTTTGGTCCTTAGCACACACTCAAATCAAACGTCGTCGTTTGTACCAACATTTAGCTAGATTGGGGCCGCACCCAGCAAAATGCGGTGGCTATGGCTCCTGGCCATCGCACCTCCTGGCTGGGCTGGGCCACGGACTTTCACTAATTGCCGACCCCTTTTGTGACGGCGCCGTTTAGCACTTATTGTTTGATTTCAATTTGTGTATTTTTAACCATTTTTTCTGCAGCCCAATTTGCACAGTTTTTTTTTCTTAGCTTACCTTGATTTGCGCTTGGCCAGCTTCGATAACGTTTACTGCTAGAGCGTTCGGATGCAACTGAGACAAGCGTCGTTAACTGACGAGCTCTGAGCTCCCTGTCGTTGTTATCCTCGCTGCCGCCGTCGTCCTCCGTTCGCCATCGTGTTCATTGCCGACAGCAGCAGGCCAGCAGTGCGTATACAGGATACACATACACACACACAAACTTATAGAGGCACCCACACAGGGTGTCTGTGAGTGCGCGTTGAACGGAGCCGGGGATGCAAGCAGGAGGTCACGGCTGCGGAGAAAGTGACCCTTAGTAGTACGACAATGCGAGACGTTGTGTCGGCAGTATTTACGCGTTCAGCCCGGGAGCCCGGGACTGTTGTGCACTGTTTTCCATCGTCCGGATGACGGTCTTCACTCCGTCGGCGAGGCGCGAGTGGTTTCATCTCTTTCCCCTAAATTCTTTTGCGAAATGCACTTTTAATAAGGTTGCGGCCGGCACAATGTGTCAGGTCATGCCAACTGATCTATGGGTCAGCTGTTTCAAAAGCTCGAAAGCGCGACATTCGCTTAGAAGCTTCCGTTTAAAAACGCCCAGAGGGCGCTTTGTTGGCGGGATCACAGTTAAAACGTCCGGCAGGGGGCGCTGGTAACAAGCCAGTACTCACTGACAAATGCTACCTGCTACGAGTTGCACTTGTCGATCTGCATTAAAAAAGTAGCATACTGTTACGGGCGGCTATCTCAATCCCTTGGGGCGAGGGGCGAGTAGGGTCAAATTTTCTGATGGGACCCGTTCCCAAAATATTTCTTACGAAATGCACGCTTAATAAGGTTACGGCCCGCACTATGTTGCAGGTCATGCCAACTGATCTATGTTGCTGTTGAGCTTTTGAAAGTGGTTGAAGCTTTCGCATAAAAACGGCCAGAGGGCGCTTGCTGTTAGCTCTGCAGCGTCCGACAAGGACTCCTCTAGTCCCAATGGTTCAGCCCACACACCTAAAAAGGTCAAGGCGCCACACCTCCAGATCGC
>JAEIIG010025898.1:0-20251 GCA_018904695.1 Drosophila parvula
AGTGATGAACCATTATCTGAGGTAACCATTGTCGAGTTAACAGAGCCTAAGGCAGATATTGTTCTACCTAAAGATAAGAAACCAATTAGGAAACCCAAGAAACTAAGCCCTGAAGATGTCGAAAACTATGTGATTAATGTTCTAGAAGAATTTACTGAGCCTTATTCGTTTGAGGATCAGGAAGAGCAGGTGCCCAGTAAGCCAAAAAAGCCAATCAAAAAGTCAGTTGAACAAACGATCCTTATTGAAGAAATGGCTCCTGAAACCATTATTGAAGATATCGTAAACGAAGAAGGAGAGAAAATTAAGCAAGTCAAAACAACTAAGAAGCTTAAAAAGAAAGAAGGATCTAAGGAATATGTCATTGAAGTAACCGAAACGTATCAAGAAAACAAGCCAGAGGCCGAGATCGAGTTCACTACCACAGAGGTTCCCTCGGAAGACTTACCACAGCTTGCAGATGATCAACCAGCTAAGATTGTTCAGAAGATTAAGAAGAAGAAGCCTGTGAAAGACGATCTTGACAAATACATACAGCAGTTAATCGAACAGGAAATCTCAAAAACCACTCTTGAACAATATGAGCCAACAGAAATGGATGCAAAGCCCAAACAACCCAAAAAGAAGGTAAAAACTCATCACAAAAAGACAGTTGAAGACGTTGATGGCTTACCTGTCACAGTTCATGAGTTCAACGTTGAAGAAGTTGAACCAGTTTCCGAAGACCTAGAACCGTTCGAGATTTTGCCAATGGACATTGAAGAGACTCCTCAGGAGCTAGGCGACTCATCGAAATACCTTGTAAGCATTTCCGATGAATTTGTTGAAGCTGATCAGCCTATCGGTTCTTCGGAGGAAAATCAAAATCCAACTAAAAAAGAAAAGACACTAAAAAAGAAAAGGTTGGCTGAGGTTTCGGTTCCTTTGGAGGAAATCGAACAAACTGTTGAAGTAGTCGAACAACCCAGTAAAGAAGGAAAAATTAAAGAAATAACTGTGAAAAAGCGAAAGGTTTTGCGAAGGAAAGGCTCCAAAGAGCATGTCTTCGAAATAACTGAAACTACAAGCGATGATCAGCCAATAGCTGAAGTCACAGTCGTTGAATTGACTTCCGATGATCTACTTGTCTCTGAAGAAAAGCCAAAATCTGAAAAGAAGATCATTAAAAAACCGAAGCAACTGAAAAAGGACGATGTTGAGAACTACGTCATTAATATTATTGAAGAATTCGTAGAGCAGGTTCCAATTGAGGTAGTGCAAAGTGAGATTGATGAACTTCAGGAAGAAACCTCTAAGAAATCTAAGAAAACTCCCAAAAAGGTAATAGTCACTGAACAAGAAATCTCGGAGAGCAATGTACCTGACTTCGTCGAGGAAGCTCCTGTACAGCCAGTTGATGACGTTCCAGAAGAAAAAAACAAATCTACAATCTTTACTATTGATATAAAGGAAGAGACTGTGGGCGACGAAGAGAAAAAACCAAAGTCAAAAAAACTTACGAAAACAAACCCGGTACATCAACCCATATCGGAGGAAAATCAAGAGTATCTAGTCAAGATGAAATCTGAAGAAAATGCCAATCAAGATAAGCAACCGGAATATGAAACTGCAGTGATAGAAGTGGAAGATGATAAACCAGCGGAGGAACCTACTTTCCAGATAGAAGAAATTGAACCCGAAGCAATAGAACAGGAAGTAATTGACGACAAGGGAGAAACTGCGAAGCAAACTGTAACCAAACGTAAAATTAAAAAGCAGCTTGGCCCCAAAGAAGAAATAATTGAAATCGTGGAAACTAAGACCGGGGACATTCCTGAGTATGAAGTCATTGTCACCACTCAAGATGGCGAGATAGTTGATGAAGAAGTTCCTCAGGATGAAAAACCAAAGAAGATTCGAAAATCGAAAAAGGTACCCAAAGACGACCTTCATGACTATATACAGAAGCTTATTGAGCAGGATATACCGAAAACAGAACTGGAAAAGTATGAAAAGATCGACTTGGACGAACCAGTCAAAATGAAAAAGAAGCCCGTCAAGAAGGTTAAGGTTTCAGAAGAAGAACAACTAACAGAAGATACTGAAGAGCCGGTGGAAGACAAGCCACTTGACGAGAAAGGTCAATCTTTTGAAGAAGAAAATGACGAAACACTACTAACGTTTACTGTTAAGGAATTTATACCAGAAAAACCTGAGGAAACTTCTTTCGAAATAGTTATCCTTGATGAAACCGTAGAGACTAACTTGGTCCCAGACGAGGAGGGAAAAATAAGGGAAAAGGTGGTGAAGACTAAGAAGGTAAAGCAGAAGAAGGGTCCACAGGAAGTGGTTCACGAAATTGTTGAGGTAACTGATAAGGATACTAACGAATCTGAAATAACCATTATAACCACAAGTCCAAAGGAAACGCCCGATCAGGAGGAGCCCGTAGTTAAGCAAAAGCGGACTAAAAAAATCAAAAATGACGATGTTGAAGACTACATTAAAGCAGTCATTGAAGAGGAAGCACCAAAACCGACGGAGCCTGACAATGTATTTGCTACAGTCGAGGACTCTGCTTCCAAACCAACTCCAGAGAAGAAGAAAAAGAAGACAAAAATAGAAAAACAAACTGTTTCTGAAACAGAAAAACCAAAAATCGATGAGATATTGTTTGTCGAAAGTGTTCCAAAAGGTGAGTCAGTTAACGACAATCTCATAACTGTGAAGGATTCCGTTCCAAGTGTGGAAGAACCTACCCATGAAATTGATCAAGTTGAAGAGATAAAGAAACCAGAGAAAAAGAAGAAGCCAAAGGAGAAGGTTAATGTGCTAGAAGAGCGTCCAGAAGAGGACTTGGAAGAAAAGTCATTGGAGATTACCAAAAATGAATCTAATATTGCAAAACCAGAATATAAAGAATTCAGCATTTCTGTCAAGGAAGATGTAAAACCTGAGCCTAAGACAGAAAGAAGGAAGACGTCGAAGAAAATCCACGAAAAATCGGACCAACCTTCAGATGAAATATATGAAATTTCAATTAAAGAAAGTGTTTTGCAACCGAAAGAAGAAAAGCCGTTTACGATTGAGATAATTGAAAGCGAAACCAAAGTCGAGGAGACAACCGACGATACTGGGGAGGTTCATAAGCAGGTTACCACCAAACGAAAATTAAAACGTCCTGATGGCGAAAGTGAGATAGAGATTATAGAAGTTGTTAGGGACGATCAGCCGGAGGCGGAAATAACTATTGTAGAATATGAACCAGAAACTGTAAAAGATGAAGACAAGCCTAAGGAACACAAAAAGAAAACAAAGAAGGTTAAAAAGGATGACATTCACGATTATATACAAAAGCTTATTGACATGGAAACTCCCAAGACAGAGTTGGAAAAGTATGAGAAAATTGAATTCGAATCAACGGCTAAGGACAAGACATCAGATCAACTGATTGACGTAATTGAGAAGTCTCCTTCTGAAAAGCCCAAGAAGGACAAAAAGACGAAGCCTAAGTCAGCTCCGAAAGAGGACACTTCAGTTGCAGATGAATTAGCTGAGGTTAAAGTGGTCGAGGAAGACGCTCCGGAACAACCTCTTATACCAGTTGAAGTCGTAGAAATTCAACCGGTAGAGGTTAATATACAGGAGGTTGTTTCTGAAGAAGGCGAGCCAATTAAGGAAAAGACCACTAAACGTATTTTGAAGAAAAAGGGGCCTACAGAAGAAACCACAGTCAAGATTACAACTATTGAAAATGAGGGTACTGATTCCGTCACAGTTATTGTTGATGAAGAACCGGATATAGCTCTTATAGATGTCATTGAAGAACAACCTGAGAAAACTGAGGAGAAGCCCAAGCCCAAGCCAAAGAAAACTGTAAGGAAGGTAAAGAAAGATGATCTAGACGACTATGTTAAGAATATAATAGAGGAAGAAATTCCTAACCCCGATTTAGCAAAGGACGAACAGGTAGAAATACCGGAAGAACCTGACAAATCAGCTCCTTCTGAAATAACTCCGGCACAGGTTAAATTAGATTCACCTGAGCCAATACCAACTGATTACGAGTTAGCCAAGCCCAAGAAAACAAAGTCTCCAAAACCTAAGACAGTAGGTGACGAAACAATACCACACGTACCGACAGACACAACCGTAGACACTACTGACATAGCAGAGATCACACCAAACCAAATTGCACAACCCGAGGACACAGCCACTGCACAAATTACACCAAGCGCACAAGAAGATAAACCTACTCAAGATGACACTAAAGATACAATTCAGAAAACAGTTAAACATAAGAAAACAAAACCAGACACACAAAAAAGCGTTGAAACAAGTAAGTTATTAGAAGAGAGTTTTTGGAGCCTACAAAATCCCGCCGCCCATGCAGCACCTTTTGCTCCTTTGTCTGTGTCTTTTGCCTTTGTTTATTCCTATTGAAAACCACGTTGATTTCCAATTGTTACGCCTATTCCCTCCTGTGTTTTTCTATTCTTTTTCTCTCGCTGTTCCAATCTCGGCTCATTGACTTGAGCATATTCTACTGCGGTCCTAATCTCTTCCAGTTCAACTTCAAAGCCTCCCAACACAGTAACTCCGTAATTAAACCTTATGCATGTATATCTTCCTAATCTTATCGATGTAGTGTAGAATTTTTAAGTTACACCTATATTTAACTAAAACTCTTTTGTCCAACTATTACCGACCTAAATGTTAGTTCATAATTCAACCTAACCCAAAACTTCATCCCAAATAAAACAAATAACTCCTCAACTTTATTTATTATTAATCATTTTAGTTGAATCCTTTAATTGGTTAAGTCTTTAATTGTTTTCCTTCAAACGCTATCTATGTATATACAGCCATAAAATATGTCTTCTGTCCAGTTCAACGATTTGCTTGCTTTGCAAAAGCAATGCACGGTTCCCCAGGTTTATTTCGTATATCAAGAACGATTCATTTTAAATATTAATGCATTATTTGTAACAGGTGAAGTACCAGAAGTTCACAAAGACTATGAAATAAGCATCATTCACGAAGAGCCCGTTGAGGAAGAGCAGCCCCAAAAGATTTTGGAAGTTCGAATCATCGATGAAGTCGCTGAGCTCGAGGAATCTCAACCCATTGTCGAAGAGGTTGAAGAAGAGGATGAACAACCCATAACAGAGGATACTCCTGAAGACATCACTAAGCAGAAGACTAAAAAGAAGAAGGTTGTCAAAAAGAAAACCGATGACCATGATGAAATCATCAGGAAATTGTTGGAACAGGAAATCGAAAAGACAGAACTTGAGAAGTACGAGAAACACGAATTCGATCTTCCCAAGAAACTCAAACCAGAGTTTTCTAGTCTAGAGCCAATGAAAATAGAACGCAAGGAACAGAAACCAACAAAGGTGACCATTGTCGAGGCTGTCGATGTTCCCAAAACGGTGAAACTTAAGCCTGGAAAACGTAAGGAGAAGCCCGCCGAAGATCAGTCTGCTCAACTACCGAAATTCCGCCTAAAGACTCGTATGGTCATGGTAGAATTCCCACCGGCTCCGCTTATTCCGAAGCTTACAGATATTGGTGCCACCAAAGATAATGGTGAACTATCTCGAAACATCGAAGAGGCTGAAGAGGCCCTTAAGTTCAAACCGCACAAGACAAAGAAAATCAAGAAGATCAAGGATGATTTAGAAAAGGTTGAGCTAGAAAAATACGAGAAATACGTGAGTAGCGAAGAAGAGCCAGAGGAAAAAGCACCGTATCAGAAACCAGAAAAGGCGATCAAACCAGAAGAGAAACAAGAAGAAGTGAAGATTAAGTTGGGCAAGGGTAAAAAGAAACCAAAGGAAGATGAAGAGCCCGAAAATGTCACTCTTAAAAAGATTCCAATAAAGCCAAAGGAAGTCGAGGAAGAAGTTGAACTGAAAGCCAAGCCAAAGGAAGTGGTTGTTGTTGAGGAACAACCAAAGGAGCCCAAGGAAGGAGAGTTTAATGTTAAACCTTTCGAACCAGTCGAATTTGATCGTCCTGAATACGAGCCTGAGGAGCTGGAGCCAATTGAACACTCAGATAAGCCAGAGAAACCGAAGAAACCAACGAAGACAAAGTATAAGCCGAAGGACAAATCAAAGCCAGAGCCAGAAACAATCATTTCTGAGATCATTCCTGGGGTACCAAAGGAGAAAGAGGAAATACCTGAACAAGAAGTTAAGTTCCGTAAGCCTGAAAGAGAGGCTCCTACAGAGACGGACTCCGAAATCAAACTACGTCCAGTACCTAAAGCTCCGCAAGCGGAAGAGCCGGTCGACCAGGCCATTGTAAAGCCCAAGGTGGAGGAACACCAGCCTGAAGTGCCCGAAGTTAAATCTGACGACGAAGCTAAGAAACCGAAGAAAGTCAAGTCCAAGAAAGTACAGCCAAAGGAAGAAGAGGTATCAGAGCCAAAACCAGAAGACTATGAGGTGGGGGTAAAGGAAGAGGAAGCTCATTTAGAAAAACCCGTCGAAACCGATCAACCAAAGGATGTGAAGGTGAAACAGAAGAGGCCCAAAGAAGCACCTGTATCCGAGGTCCAAGTCACTGAGGAAACACCCCAACCAGAGGAAGTGCCAGAGGAAATACCAGTGGAATACAAAATAACAACTACGGTCTTGGAACCTGAAGAGGCACCGAAAGAACATCAAGTTCGAGTTATAGATGTTGATGAGCGTCAAGAAACCACTGAGGAAGTTATCGAAGAAAAGGTTGTAACTCGAAAGAAGAAGCCAAAGCCACAGCAACCGGAAGAGTTTGAGGTCACTTTAAAAGAGCCAAAGGAGGAAGAGCAACCAGTTGATGAGGTGTCAGCGGAAATCATGCTACCAGCTGAGCAGCCCGAACAAAAACCAAAAGAGTTTGAGGTTGAACTTAAAATGACTGAATCTACTCCTGAAAAGCACGTTGAACAGGAAATTACAGTCAAGGACAAAACTAAAAAGAAGACTGTGGAAGAAGTCAAGGAAGATAAGATTGTCGTGGTGGAGGAAGAAGAGAAGGTGCAACCAGTTGAGGAACAAGTGGTCGAAGTCGAAAAGCAAGAGGAAAAGAAGAAGACCAAGAAGCCGAAGTCATATGAGTTCAGCTTGACAGAAACCGAAGCTGTTGAAGACAAACCAGCAGAAGTAGTTGAGGATATTCACGAGGAAACTCCCGAGGTTTTGGAAGAGAAGGTTGCGGAGTCGTTTGACTCATATGAAATCACTCTTAAGGAAACTGATGCAGAGAAGGTCATTGCTGTGGAAGAACAACCCGAGGAAGAAACTCCTCAAGAAGTTGTGCTCAAGAAAAAGCCCAAAAAACCAGAGGAATTCGAGGCTGAAGTCATATTGACTGAGCCAAAGGTCACAGAGGAAACAACTGTTGAAGCTGAAATCAAGCAAAAGAAGGTTAAAAAGCCGAAAAAGTCTGAGGAAGAAGCTCAATTGGAAATCAAGGTTGTTGAATCCGAAGCTCCCGTTCCTGAAGAAGTGCTTATCGAAGCTGCTAAGCCTGAGATTGTAGAAAAGAAGGAAGTCAGTGTCGAAGAAAAGCCTGATGAGTTTAGCATTCGCGTTTCGGAAACTGAGGCTAAGCCCGAAGAACCAAGTGAAGCACAGTTTACAGTCAAAAAACGTAAACCTTCTGTCACTTTCGCCGACGAGCCAGCGACCGAAATCATTTTGAAGGAGACCAAACCCGTTGAAGAAGTCACTGAAGAAGCTCAAATCAAGACTAAGAAGCCGAAAAAGAAGGTTAAGGATGTCGAAGCTGAAGAATTAAAAATCACGATTACAGAGAAAACTCCACAAGAAGTTCCAATAGTTGAGGAAGTTGAGGAGGAAGAAGTGGTCACAGTGGTCAAGGAAGAAGTGCCAAAGGTTGAAGATAAGACATATACTTTTGGCATCAAGGAGACTGAGCCTGAGAAACCTGTAGAAGTGATTGCTGAGGAAGAGCCTGTGATAGAAGCACCTATTGTGGAAGAACCGCAACCTGAAATCTTTGAAGAACTTAAGGTTAAGGTCATTGAGGAAACCCCTCGTGAAGTCATCGAAGAAGTCGTCGAGGAAGAAGTCAAGGTTATTCGCAAGAAGAAGCCAAAGCCTGAAATTCAGGACGAACCTGAAGCGGAAGTAACGGTCTCTGCTACACAGCCAGTCGATGAGGTCGAAGCAACTTCCAGCATTACAGTGGTTCCAGAGCGGCCGACTGAAGAGGACGCCGCTGATCTTAATATAACAATAATTGAAGAAATGGCGCCACCTCAAGAACTTGTCCAGGATATTGAAGAAATTGATATCATCGAGGAGCCGCAAGCACCCGAAGAAACGCCTGAAGACTTTAACTTTGCCATTAAAGAAGCGGAAAAGGAACCAATCGTGGAAGAGTTACCGGAAGAACAAGTTACGATTCAGAAAAAGAAGAAAAAGGCTCCTGTAGCTGAGGTTGTCGAAGAACCCGAGGCAGAATTTATGATTAAGCCCAAGAAGCCAGTGCAAGAAGTTTCTGAAGAAGCTAATATCAAAAAGAAGCCAAAGAAACCTGTTGCCCAAGAAGAGGCGGCTGCAGAGCTTAAGGTAACTCTTACTGAGGATGTTCCTACGGAATCTGAGGTTCAAGAAATCATCGAGGAAATTGAAGAGGTACAAGAAGAAAAGCCTGCTGAGTACACTTTTGGTGTCAAAGAAACTGAACCGGAAGCACCAAAGGAGGAAGAAGTTAGCCTACCGAAAAAGAAACCGAAACATATTCCAGTTGTTGAAGAGCCCGAAGCAGAAGTTACCCTAAAACCAAAACCAAAGGTAGAAGAAGTTGAGGAAGAGGCCAAGATAGTAAAGAAGAAACCTAAGAAGCCTGTCGAAGAAGTACCGGCCGAAGAGCTTACAGTTAAAGTTGAAGAAGAAGTTATTTCCGAACCGGTCGTAGAAGAAGAGGTAATAGAGGAAGTTCAAATTAAGAAGAAGCCTGAACCTGCACCAGAGGACATTGTCGATGCTGCAGTTGTAAAACTAAAGAAACCACAACCGGTAGAGACAGATGAAGTGGTAGCTGAAGTAACTCTTAAACCTAAGGCGCCAAAGGAGATTCAGGAAGAGGAGTTCTCTGTGGATGTTATGCTGCCGAAAGAACAGAAGGTAACCGAGGAATCCTCCGACCAAACAGTCCAGCTCAAGAAGAAGAAGAAGCCGCAAAAGCCCGTGGAAGAGGCTGCGGCTGAACTGGAGCTAAAACAAACGGTTGTCGAAGAAAGACCTGTTGAAATTGAAGAGGAGGAGATCGTTGAAGAGGCAGTCATTATTCGTAAAAAACCCAAGCAACCGTTCGAGCCGTCTGTTGAGGAACTTGAAGAAACTGAATTCAGTCTATCCTTCAAAAAGCCACACACCATTAACGAGGGTGTGGAGGAGGCCGCGACCGTGCTAAGGAAACGACCAGTAAGGCCCACCACCATGGACGAGGCTGCGGCTGAGCTTTCTATCAAACGCCAAGAAGAAGAATATGAAGAGGGCGATGATATCGAAGAGTTTGTCGTGAGTCAGCGCGCAAAGCCGAAACCTTTGCAGATCACTGACGAAGGTGAGGAAGCCTACACAGTTAAAAAGCTGAAGCGTCGCAAGCAGGTGGACATTCCCGAATACGCTGACGTTGAGAATGTCACGTTCCGTGCGAGAAGTACCAAGACCAAGGAGGATGTTGATCAGGAGTTTAACATTGCTTTAGACTCGTACGCCGAGGAGGAAATCTCCATGTCTGGCAAGGTTAAGCTTAAGAAGCCTATCAAAAAGACCTTCTCGGAGGCAGCCGACGAGGCCCACATTAAGATCATGCATGACTACGACGATGGTGAAGAGCCCATCATTGAAGAGATTCGAGACGATGAGGATACCATTGATGAAGTGGAGGAACCTGAAGAGTACTTTGTAGAGGAACTGCCACCAGACGAGGTAGACTTCAAGCTGAAGCCCAAGAAGCAACCCAAGCCTACATATTCCGTTCAGGATGAGGAAGAGGAACAGTTCCTGATTGGCATTCGTCATCCCAAACGTGATTCCGTGACCTACGATGAGGATTCTCTCACGTTTAAGAAGAAACGTAAGGTTGTTCAACAACTGTTCAATGAAGGTAAGTCGGCTTTTGTCACCAATAATGGTAATTTACATGATTATCAAAATGCTTTACTTTCACATTAAGAAATATCAGCTTATATGATATCAGCGTAGCAAGGTAAAATTACCCAACTTAAATGTTAGTTGCTAACGCTTAACCACTCATTGTTAAAAACCTTAATTGCATTCCATGATATTTGGGATGGTCAGTAATAATAATTTACTTCTATACAGATGGAGCTTCGCTGAATATTACCAGAGAAATGAATGTTGAAGGTATGTTTATATTTATATTTTGAAAAACGGATATCTAGAAATAATATTTTATTTATTCGTTTCAGAATCGGAAAATCCCAATGTTATGTACTCCATATGCAATTACATTGCCGACAACGATGAGGCTATCAACTTAGTCGAGGGTGAAAAGGTAACGGTCATTGGACGTCACAGCTCTGAGTGGTGGTATGTCAAAAAGAGCATTACCGAAGAAGAAGGCTGGGTTCCTGCTCAATATCTTATGGAACCTGAGGAATACGACCAGTATGTCCAAAATAAATTGCATGAGAAGATTGATAAACTGCCTGTGTTTGAACGTAAGTTGTTTTGCTTCGAAAATCTGGCTATTTGTCAGGCCTAACATTGTTTCGTCGCTGTCCGCGTTTTGTTGTTAACAAACAATTCTATGTTTTGTTGTAATTGTGTATTGTAAAGGTCCTGGACCAGAAGACAAAACCATTGCTCCGCGATTCATCGAGAAACTGCAGCCCATTCACACACCTGACGGCTACACTGTGCAGTTCGAGTGTAAGGTTGAAGGTAGCCCGAGACCACAGATTGCCTGGTTCCGCGAGACTGCCATTATCAAGCCCTCGCAGGATTTCCAAATATTCTACGATGACGATAATGTTGCTACTCTGATTATTCGCGAGGTCTTCCCGGAGGATGCTGGTCAGTTCACGTGTGTGGCTAAGAATGCAGCTGGATTTACTTCTAGTACCACGGAACTTATTGTGGAGAGTCCACTCTCCGATCACGGCTCTGATGCCACAGCTCTGTCACGCCGCAGCATGTCTCGCGAATCATCGCTGGCGGACATTTTGGAGGGAATCCCACCAACGTTTTCAAAGAAACCAAAGGCTCAATATGTGGATGAGAATACCAATGTGATTCTAGAGTGCCGATTGGTAGCCGTTCCAGAACCAGACATTGTCTGGACCTTTAATGGTGTGGACATTGACGAGGAAGAGTTCAAGAATGTTCGCATCGTTACCGAATCCGACATGCACATGTACTGCAGTGTGGTGCATATTACCAAGGTGAAAAAATCACAAGAAGGCACCTACGAGGTAATTGCCACAAATCGTGAGGGCGAAGCACGTCTACCAATTATACTGAAAGTCCGAACCACCGACCAAGAGGCTCCGCAAATCTTGGAACCTCTGCGCAACATGGTCATACGCGAAGGTGAGAGTGTTGTACTTTCCACCCAGATTGTGGGAAATCCACCACCAAAGGTAACGTGGTACAAGGACGGCAAGCCTGTTAAGAATGCCAAGTCCGACAAGGATTTGCACACCTTAACACTAATCACGCCCAAAAAGTCAGAGAAGGGTGAATACACCGTCAAAGCTGTCAATCCTTTGGGTAGTGTGGAGACTACTGCTAATCTTACAATAGAAGGTAAGTTCTTTGTTTTATGTTGGAGATGGCCTTACATTTTTTGTTTTGAATCAATAATTCCTAATAATTTTAATTTTCTGCCTTTAGAAGCAGCAAGCGGTAACGCAGAGCCACCACTTTTTGTGGAACGCTTCGAAGAGCAAAATGTGCCGCAAAAGGGCGAGATTCGTTTGCCAGCCAAGGTTTCCGGTAATCCGGTTCCCGAAGTTCAATGGTTATTCAACAATACTCCATTGTTCCCCAGCGAACGCATCCAGCAGGTATACGACGGCGAGAACATTGAGCTCATCATTAAGAACGCCAACCCCGAAACTGATTCGGGTGACTACAAGTGCATTGCCAGCAACCCCATTGGTAAAACATCACACGGAGCCCGTGTGATTGTCGA
The DNA here is from genome assembly GCA_018904695.1 of Drosophila parvula. NCBI lineage: Eukaryota > Metazoa > Arthropoda > Insecta > Diptera > Drosophilidae > Drosophila > Drosophila parvula. The sequence goes on from JAEIIG010025898.1 coordinate 12,166, forward strand.
GGTCGATGAGGTGACCTTCACCAAGAAGCTGAAGAAGACTATTACCATTGAGGAGGTTCAATCTCTAACCTTGGAGTGCGAGACTTCCCATGTGGTGACCACCAAGTGGTTCTTCAATGGCAAGGAGCTCAGTGGCATGGATCATCGTGTTGTTGTTGAAGATGGCAAGACCCACAAGTTAGTGATCAGGAACACGAACCTTCGTGACTCTGGTACCTATGTGTGCAAGGTCAAGAAGCAAGAGACTCAATCAACTGTTGAGGTGCTGCAACGTAAGCCCGACTTCCTTAAGGTACTAGAGGATTACGAGGTAACCGAAAAGGATACGGCCATTTTGGATGTGGAGCTTACAACTGAGGCAACTGAGGTTACCTGGTATAAGGATGGCGAGAAAATCACTCCTGAAAACAAGAATGTGGAGTTTATCAAGGACGGCAAGGCACGTCGCCTGGTCATTCGCGATACCACCATCCACGATGAAGGTCAGTACACTTGTAAGATCGAGGGACAGGAGTGCAGCTGTGAGCTGGTTGTTATCGAGCTGCCACCAGAGATTGTTGAGCCGCTAAATGATGTTTCGGTAACCAAGGGCGAAAACGCTACTTTCGAAGTAGAACTCAGCAAGGGCGACGCCCTGGTCAAATGGTATAAGAACGGCAAGGAGATTGTGTTTAATGACCGCATTCACCTGGCCATCGATGGCAAGAAGCAATCTCTTCGCATTCTCAAGGCCAAGCCCGAGGATGTTGGCGAGTACTCCATCCAGGTGGGCGAGCAGACCTCCAAGGCCAAGCTTATTGTCGAGGAGCCACTAGTTAACTTTGTACTTCGCTTGCCCGAAGTCACGCTGGCCACCAAGACCACAGATGCCGAGTTTACGGTTGAGCTCTCTCAGCCTGACGTCGAGGTGACCTGGTACAAAAAGGGCAAGCCAATTAAGCCCAACAAAAAGCACGAGGTCTTCGTCGAGGGTACTGTCCGACGATTGGTCATCCATGACGCCAGTGACGACGATGCCGGCGAGATCAGCTGCGTGGCCGAGAATGTCACCAGCAGCACTAAGCTGTGCGTGGAGGAGCTCAAACTGCCACCCGTCATTACCTCTGACAAGGATCAGACAATTAAGGTAAAGGAGGACGAAGATGCCACTTTCACTGTCAAGTACACAGGCGTTCCAACGCCCGAAGCCACATGGACCACGCGCAAGGTTGTCATACCCAAGTCAAAGCGCACAATCCCGGCCATCGACGAACAGTCTGCCACGCTAACCATCAAAAAGGTTGTCGACGATGACGAAGGCGAGTACACCGTTAAGCTTGTCAACCCTGTTGGCGAGGCAGAGGCCAGCCTGCACTTGGTCATAATGCGTAAGTACCTTAGCCTTAGCTTAGATATCAGTTAATTGTTGCGGAACTGATGATCCTAATCAAATACATAGGCAAGCCGACGGCACCTGGCACTCCTCAGCCGCTGGAGATAATGCACGACTCCATTACGCTCTACTGGAAGGCGCCGGAGGATGATGGCAAGTCGGAAATTATCGAATATATTCTTGAGTACCACGATGTTAAGGAAGAAAAGTAAGTGTCATTATTGTTTTTATGGATTTTTTGTTTAAAATTGAGTTACAAATTTAAATATCAATAGCATGATTTTAGAGAATCTATCACAATTGATTCGCTAGCATAATATTACATTTTTTTTTATCGATACCCATTGTGTTTTGCCATCTGCTTAAGCACTAACGCTATTATTTCTTTGCAGATGGACTGAAATTCGAAAGATCAAGGACACTACGTACACCATCAGCAAGCTTAAGATCGACACAGAGTACGTGTTCCGTTCGATTGCCGTGAATGAGGTTGGACCCTCACCGCCTTCACCGTCTTCGCCACCCATCCGTTTGGTGCCCAAGGTCGAGACCGAGGCGCCAAGCGTACGCGAGCCCCTGCAAGATGTGGTTAGCGAACTGGATAAGGAAGTCACGCTGTCCTGCGTGTTCGGCGGCATTCCAGAGCCAAAGGTGGCGTGGAAGAAGAACGGCAAGGTGTTCGAGTCGAGCAGCCAACGCTACGAGAACCGCGTAGCCAAATACACCATTGAAAAGACAACCATTGAGACTGAAGCCACCTACACATGCGTGGCGACCAATGAGAAGGGCACCGTAGAGACCTCGTGCCGCCTGAAGCTACAGCAGAAGCCCGTCCTTGAAGTAGAGGACAAATATCTGGCACAGAAACTGCGCACGGGCAGCACTCTCACCATTCCAGCGACGGTCCGCGGCTATCCACAACCCACCGTGACCTGGCACAAGGAGGCGGTCGAGCAGAAGACCACCAAGACGGTCACTATTGAGACGACCGAAACCACTTCCACCTACACGGTAAAGAAGGTCACACGCGAGTTCTCGGGCAAGTACAAAGTCACGGCCACCAACGAATCCGGCTCTACGTACACGGAGTGCACGGTTCAGGTGATCGACAAGCCCGGCAGACCACAGTCCCTGGAGATCAAGGACGTTAAGAAGGACTCGATCATGCTGGAGTGGACGCCGCCCATCGATGATGGTGGTCTGGAAATCAACAAATACACGCTGGAGAAGTGCGACGTTCAGAACAATGTCTGGATGAAGGTCTCAGACTTTGATAAGGACATCCAATCATATGCGGTTCAGAAACTATCCATGAATTCGCAGTACATGTTCCGTGTGGTGGCCGCCAATCCGATTGGCGAATCAGAGCCAACGGAAAGTGATCCTGTGACTATAACTAAGAAGTTCGGTAAGTTTGGTTACTTTAGATGGATCCCTAATTGTATCATCAATTATTTACTTAAATGAATATATGTAGAAAAACCATCGACACCACGTGGTCCCACAACTGTATCTGGAATGAACGATACTTCCTTCAATCTGGCCTGGGAACCATCCGAGAACGATGGTGGCTCCAAGATCATTGAGTACATTGTGGAGATACGGGAGGAGAGTGAAACAACCTACAGATCAGTGGGCACAAGCCTGGGCACTGTCACCAACATTCACGTTGAGAAGGTGGTGAGGAACAAGGGTTATCTGTTTCGCATTTATGCGAGAAACGAGGCTGGCACCAGCGAGGCGTACGAGACCACGGAGAAGATTGTCGTGGGACGAAAGATAAGTAAGTTCTCAAAAATTGTTATACACAATTTCAATTGCTTATTTGCTTTCGCATATATTGCTTATTTTAAAACGCCACTAATGCTTTAACATGCGCAAACCTAACCCCAAATCAACACCAGCTATTGATAACGAAGTTGTGGGTACGTAACTATCTTAAAAAGACGAAAAAGGTTCAAATGCTAATGGACTTTCTTTCAATATTCAACTCTCAGCGCCTCCATCGCCACCTCAGAACCTGAGGGCGCCGGATGTCACCAGTCGAAGTGTTACTTTGGACTGGGAGGTGCCAGCCCGCAATGGTGGTTCCGAAATCACGGGTAATATATATACTAGTTAATACTCATTTAAGGGTAATCTTTAACCCATTAAATTCCCAATCAGGTTACTGCGTGGAAAAACGCTCGTCAACATCCACCACATGGTCAAAGGTCATTACACTGGACGCTCATCAGCTGCACTATACGATCGACAACTTGAAGGAGAAGTGCGAGTACTGGTTCCGTGTGTCTGCCGAGAATGAGGCTGGACTAGGTGCACCAGCCGTCACCGAGAGCGTATCGCTCAAGACACATGCCAGTGAGTCCACACTGTTGCAAATATTTCAAAACGACCCCATTAACAATCTAAATTTGTTCTCAGCCGTACCCTCACCACCGACCGCTCCACTGGAGGCGCGCGTTCTCGCCGCCAATGCCCACATATTCGAATGGGGTATTCCCGAGTCAGATGGAGGTGCGCCTCTGCTCGGTTACCACATCGCTATTCGGGACATGAAGAAGACCATGTGGATCGAGGTAGCTCGTGTGCCAGCTGGCGTGCAGAAATTCCAGATCAGAGACCTACAGGAGAATCACGAGTACATGATACGCATATTTGCCAAGAACGAGATTGGTCTGAGTGAACCTCTGGAATCAGAGGAGCCCTACAAAGTGATGACCGCTGGTAGGTGTTGTTTTAGGGCGTAAATCTATCTTAATTTTTGGCAAGAAATTTTAAATTAAAACGTGAGCTTATATTCTAAACCATTTTTAAGACATAGAACTAACAGTCTTAGTTTATAAATTGACGTTTTATTGTTTTACAATATCTGCAACGATGCGGAATTGTGAACCTGGCTGATTGTGCAGTTCGTCAAAACTAATATACATTGCATTCCCTTTCGTTTCAGGTCATGATAGCCTGCCGGACGAGCCGCGCACCGAGATGAGCACGTGCAACACCTCCTCGTGGCTGCGTGACCACAACATGGATGCTGATATCCATTCGTATGCGCGCGGCAGGCTGCTTCAACGCGATGAGTACTTCTTCCGGCTGTGGGCGGAAATACCCAAGAGCAAAAAGAAGAAGAGCTCCAAGTAGTCGGTAAAAAATAACAAAACAAAAAACGACAACGAAATGAGAAACACTTTAGTCGTAGGTTAAGCATATTTCAATTGTATTTTATATAACAAAAAACAATGGGTAGCGGCCTTTGATTTTGTAGCTTTTTTTACTGTAGTAGAGATGACGATATGTAAGGATGATGTAATGTTAATTGCATCCCATTGACAGCGATGTCAACGACTCCCGGCCAAAGAGTGCGAGCGAAGACAAACTTAATGCCCGGAAGCGTGGACGTGGCTCAATGACTGGATGGCCATTACATTATCTAATTAATGGACATAATTTTAGATTTTTCATTTGCATAGAGTTCTTTTTATGATTTCTGTTTCATCGTTTTATTTTCGACTTATTTTATTGTAAGCTGTGATAAATCTATCAAAATCGAAAGCGTCAAACGAAGCAACAAAAAATGAAACACAATATATATTAAATCCCACCTCGAGGCAATTCGTTGGCATCGGGCAGCGGAAGCCAACGAGCCGCAGCCCTCCAAAACACCCAATCCCCGCCAGCGTAACTCAATATCCTCTCTCTCTCGGGAGACAAAAAAACAAATGGTGCAATTCGATATGAGTTATTTCTGGGGAGTGTTGCGAGTCGCTGGCTTCAGTTGTCTTTGTCCCGGATTCGCCCTGGTTGGAATTTATGGCATTATAGGAATATATATAAAGAGGTTACACCACTCGTGTTTCTTTAAAGTTACAAAACCAAATAAATAAACATAATAAAATATAAACAAATTCTTCTTACCTTATTCAATGCCCCGGCGTTACAGTTTTTAAAACTAGATAAATCACTGACTTTAAACCGGCGGCTTTCTTAAAACACTATAAATAAAAATAAAGAAACCAATTAATGGCAAATCTTATCATATTAACACAATAGTTAAAACTAAAGACCAATATAATAATATAATTATATAATAATATAATTGGATATAAAGGGTTCGTTTGAAAAGCTTTTTGGCTTGTTCCCCGAATTCAACTAATTAATTCATTGGATTTTGCCCCCAAACTCGGCAATACTTTGGCGAAAAGTTTCCTTCGCAATGTTTTCTTTGTTTTTTGAATTGTAAAACTTAAAGACCAAAGCTGAAGCGGTCTGGTCCACATGCGTGTGTGTCCAGGCAGTGGAAACTTATCTGGTGACATGGCAAATGCGGCATAAACTTTCCTCCAGAAGAGGGAACTGAGAATTGCGTGTATGTGTGTGTGTGTGAATTTAATTAAAGTTTTTGCGGTTGCCACTAATCAAAAGATATTATCTCGACTGTTTTGTTGTAACTCTCTGTGCGGCTAGACGCAGTAATTTGAGCCAACTTTTTGGGGCACAGAAGAGCAGGGCACAGATTTCCGGGAATGGCAATGGCCAAAGTCTGAGTGTGAGACTCAGCTTGAGCTGTGCGAGATGAGCAAAAACCCATAAAGCTAAAGCATATTTCCGGCACTTCAAATTGCACAGGCAAACAAAGCAGTAGCCGAGTGTCTGAGGCTTCGTTGGGTAGCACAAACAGTAAAAATACAAACACACGCATATGAAGTGCCATAGCTTTCGTCTGGCCTTTTTAGCCTGTTATTCAGTTATTGATACACTAAACGATCGGGAAGGTCCTGGCAAGGAGGGAGCGGAGGAACAGCTCAAAACGGAAATTTCATTTACTTGTTTGCTCTTCTCTGTTCTGCTTTTCAGTTTTCCTACACTCAATTTTCTTGTTTAGTCGCGTTGGCGTTTTGTTATTGTGCAAAAAATTGAAAGCTCCTAAGCTGCTTTCGACGCTTTAAAAGCAACATTTTCGAACATTTGCTCAGCCCACAAGTGCGAGTATCTTGCAGATACTTTTGCTGTTGCTGCTGCTGCTGCTGCTACTGCTTCTGCTTGTGCGACCCCATTAGTTATGGTTTATTAAGGTGAAGACGAGTCGGAGAGCTCTCTTAGCCGTAATACAATTGTAAACTTGTAATAGAATTTGGCAAGTTCTGTTGAATGCATATAAAAACAAATTACACATCAACTTTATGGTGTGCACGTAGAAAATTGAGGCCCTCTTCTCCCCTGTCCGTAGGTTTGTCTTAGTTCTTCGGTTCATTTTCTTTTTTCTTTTTATTCAACCATGTTTCCTATGTTTTTCCTCGTGTTCTTGTTGGCGGCCATGTCAAGGCTCGTCAAACGTGATGGCCTAGGAATAAAAACAAAATCCAACGACGTAAGAAAAGACAGTAGAAAGTTTGCTTAATTACTTCCCAAAATAATAATGATGACTGTGTGCAAAGAGGGAGAGGCAGCAGAAACAACAAAGTCGTTTCTTTTCCAAAGAAATTTAATTAACAACTTGTGGAGAGCCGAGGAAACCAAATTCGTAAAATGACTTTGCTAATAGCATCGAACATGGCAGTATCCGTTATCTCTGTCACAATTCAAACATGTGTCGAGATTGAAACATCTCATAAAGAAATTTAAAAAGTAAAACTAAGCTATATTTTTGGAACTTTTAGAATAATTTTTAAAGGAATTTTATTGGTATAAATCTATTATGGGTGCCAGTACTCCAATGCCCATTGGATACGAGGAGGCCAGGGCCTTTAATGAATTCATGAAAAAATTCATTAAAAATCATGTAAACCAGTCCGAAGACGAGTGGAACTGGAATGGATCGAATGCCTGGGGCAAGCTAACTACTGAGCAAAAGATGTACTTTGCAGTGAGCCTATGTCAACTGCGTTTCCTAGGACTCTGCCCTTGAATATATTTCCAAATTTATTCCAGGTGCGGCCAAGGGGACTTAACACCACAAAGCGAGCTCCTGTCGCAAAACCTAAACAAGCTGCGAAGCCAAAGAAAGTTATTGGTCGTCACAGCATTTCGAAAGGTAGGAAACCTACCAAGCCCAAGCGGGTGAGTAATTGAAAATAACTATCGAACAATTTATAATTGACTTAACTATTTCAAAAGGACCAGTTTACTCGTAGACCCTAATGATTAGGACTTATTTCAGAAATTCATTCAGGGATATTACACTTGTATTTTTGCATATTTGGCCATCTTTTCTACGATCGCAAATTAAATATTAAATTAAATGCAAACATACACATCCGTTTTTTTTGTTATGGGTTCTTTATGAATTTTTTAGTGAAAAAAATCGTCATATGGTAAGCATGGTTGGGCATCGAATTGCAAGATTGTAGCCCGATAAGAATACCCGGATAGTAAAAGCTAAAGAAAATGCGAAGGTTTTGTTTTTGTAATTCTAAGTGACCGGTGTTTATTAGAAAATATAACTATTTATGTTCTTAAATTATTGTTGCTATTGAACTACATATTCTTGTTAATTTACAACAATGTATATTTGCTAGACTACTACGAATCCAAGGCTAAACTAATAATGTTAACAAAGAAGATGCCGTAAAATGTTAATTACAGTTGATGTTTATTATGCCATAGCAGGACCCCCAATGAGTCGCTTGGCCAGGCATTAGCTCCAGACTCATTTACGATGCGCAACACGGTTCGGGTCGGATCGAGTCGGTCCTGACCAGTCCGGTCCAGTCC
>JAEIIG010025965.1:0-12708 GCA_018904695.1 Drosophila parvula
TAGATATAGCGGGGGCCAATTACTTACCTTGCCCGACTGGTGCGGGTGGATCTTGGCCAGAATCTGACCCTCGTCGTTGTACAAAATCTCGAACGGATGGCGGTTAATGGGCGAGTAGTACTGGTACTTGAAGAAGCCCAGCGACGTCTGCAGGGAGAAAGCGTGGATGTGGCCGCGCGGCGTCGTGAGGCTTTGCAGTGCTCCGGCGTCGTCGTACTGCAGCAGGTAGTCGGACCGCCTGGGCGTGGTCACCTTCAGCGGCAGCGAGCCAAACATGTCCTTGAACGCGTACACCATGGTCGACCCGTCGCCGTACTTGATCTCGTTCAGCCGTCCGTTGCGGTCGAAGGAGTAGGCCTCCTGCAATACGCCCCACTTCCAGCTTACCAGTCGCCCGAACCGGTCGTACTCCAGGTCGACGTCCGCGTAGTCGCCCGACTGCGGCCGGAAGCTAATGGGCCGCGAGGTTCGGTCATAGGTCACATTAAGCAGCTCCTGCTTGTCGTCCACCATCACCACCACCGACTGCGTCTCGCGGTCGTACTCCAGGGTCAGCACATTGTCCCCGTTTACGCGCAGCTTGCGACCCACCTCGGTGACGGGTCGGGGCGTGCCCTTGATCTGCTTGCCCGCCTGCAGCGGCTGCTGGCGGCGCACAAAGTAGCGCCACTCGAACCGGTTGGCCAGGTCGCCGGCGATCTCGGTGCGCTGCTTGGCCGGCACCGGGTAGCTCTCGCCCAACAGTGGACTCTGCTCGGCCAGAATAGTGTAGGGGGCAACCTCCATTTGCAGGTTGTGGCCCCACGGTGTGATGCTGGTGGTGGAGCCGTCCATGTCGACTGTGGTGCGCGACTCGGCGGCCCCGTTGCGCACGATCACGGTGGCTCCCTGGATCAGCAGCGACATCTCCTTTTGCGCGTTCTCCGATACCTTTACCTGTGCGCCCTTGACGCTCAGGTCGAAGCTCAGCTCGATGACCCTGCCGGTCGGCGTGACTGCGGAGGTGAGGCGGCCGAATTCGTCGTAGTTGTACACGTAGGAGCGGCCGGTGGAGTCCAGTTTGGTCTTGAGCAGGCCGGTGGGGCCGTGGTACTCGTAGGTGACGTTGTAGTTGTCCGGGGTGCTCAGCTCGTGCAGCATCTTCATGCGCGTCATGCGCAGCCGGCACTTCTGGCCCTTGGTGTTCTCAATTGAGTTCACCTGCGAAGTGTAGTCGCGCAGCAGGAACACCTTGTTTCCGGCGGCATCGGTGACGGTGCTCAGCTTGCCGTTGGAGGTGTTCACATTGTAGGTGAATACGTATGTCGTCTCTCCGGTCAGGATGTTGCGCGTGGACACGTGCTGGCCGAAGCGGTTGAAGATGTATATCTCCTGCATGTCCGGCGCATAGATCTCGTACTCGCGCGAGGGACTCGCCTCCGGAATGCTGGACATCACCGAGCGAATGCGGTAGTTGGCCTGGTCCGCGATGTGCACATGGCCGTCGGGAGTGACAGCCAGGGCGGCGATAGTGTTGAACTTGGCGCTGGTGGCCAGGTAGTGTTCCGCCTCGAAGCAGTCGCATCCGCGCTCGAGGCAGTTGCACTTGGACTCGGCGCCCGCGAAGGGGGCAATGCGTCCGTCCGTCCCGATGACGCGCACCCGGTTGATCCGCTGGGAGTCGCTCTCCGCGACGTACAGCTCGCCCAGCGGCCCGAAGGCAATAGACTGCGGCATCACCAAGGTGGCATGCGTGGCCAGGTCAGTGTCGTAGGCCGTCGAGGCAGTGGCGCAGTGGAGCGGCCTGCCGGAGATGACGCGAACCCTGCCGTCGGGGGTCATGCGCAAGATCATGTGGTCGTCAATGATGTGCAGCGTGTTGTCCATGGGGGAGACGGCCAGTTCGGTGGGCCAGCGTAGGTGCATCTCTTCCAGCTTGAGGGTACCCTCGCAGGGGATGGGCTTCCAGTGCGACTTGTGCATGTGGTTGCCGATGAGGGTGCTGACGATTCCGTCCCTGTCCACCATCCGGATGTTGGTGCCGTCGGCGAAGTACAGGATATTGTCGCTGGAAATCGCTATGCCCTTGGGATAGGCCAACTTGGCGTCCTTGGCCAAGGCTCCGTCGCCGCAGTGAGCTTCGTCGCCGGGCAGACAGCGCTCTCCGGAACCCACAACCGCCTCCCAGTTGAGTTCTGGCTGCGAGTAGTCGCTGGTGTCGCGCACGCGGATGATCTGGTGCGACTCCGGGTCCGAGACATAGAGTGTGCCGTCGAGCGGACTGAGGGCCATGTGGTAGCGGTAGGAGACGCGGGTAGCGTTCAGCTTCACAACGGTCCGGATGCTGCCATCGGTCATGATGCGGCGGATATAGTTGAAGTCACCCACAAACAGACTTCCGTCCGGAGCCGCCGCCAAGGCAACGGGCGCCAGCAGGCGCTGCTTGGTGGCCAGGCCGTCGCAGTCGGGGCATTCCAGGGGACGCTGGTGACCGTCGCCCATCGTGGTCAGGATGATGCGCGGCTTGTTGCGCAGGTAGATGTTCGAGCCGTCGCCCTTCTGCAGGATGCCTTCATGGAAGTTGTACCGATGGTGAATGTCCAGATTCCAGCCCCCCACCTCCGATATGGACATGTCGTGGCCACTCAGCTTCGTGGTCTGGATGTCCCACACGATGTCCGTGCAGTCGGTGTACTGGTAGCCGACCTTCACCACGGCTGTGGTTACGCCGTAGACGCGTTGCCGGTAGATGTTTAAACGGTTCCAGGCATACGTGAACTTGATTCCCGGATCCGCCTCGAAGACGCGCTCAAACAGAATGCCCTCGATGGTGATGCGCAGGTGGATAAGGTGTAGCGAGGACGGAATAACGTCGGGGGTCAGTTGCAACTTGATGGTGGACAGGTAGCCGGCGGCGCGTGAGGAGTGGTAGACGAGATTGAGGCCCGTACCGGGTATCTGGAGGGACTCCTGGATGACCTGGGACTCTGCGAGGATGGCGCTGCGGTCCGGACAGGCACCCTGGAAGCCGTGCTTCCATGACGCTAGCACAACGGGTTTCATCAGGTCGTAGTCGTGGGCGAAGCACGTGTGTGTCGTCATAGTGATCAGCCCCTTCTCCTCGGACATGCTCATGACCACCACATCAATGATCACCACCTCGTTCCAGGGCACTTGGACTATGCGCGACTGCGGTCGGAAAGGCGCACGTCCGAATTGCAGGGTCACAGCTCCACCGCCATTTACCATGAGGTCAAACCAGCCGTCGTCTCGAGTCAGGGTGAAGCCCTCCAAGAGGGTGGTTGTCGAAACGCGGACACCCACCAGGCCCATGCCCAGGGAGGTGACCACACGGCCTCTGATGACCGCTGATCGGCTGTGGGAAGGACAGATCAGACAGGGATTAGTCGGGTCTCGCAGGGATGTGAGCTTCTGTGGCGCCTCTAGGCGCCAGATTTCGCTAGGTCGGCAAGCAGTAACTAAATATTGGCAACTACTTGAGCAATAAATAAGTACAAATAATATAAATTCACACGCACAGAACATAAGACTCGTTTTAACACATAAATGTATTACAAGTTTAACAATATTTAGTATGGTATGTATGGTATATCTCGCTGAGGCTCATGTTTGTGACCTAGAATCGACCTAAGTACGAGTAAGAGTATGATTTTCCATAGCTTAGATTTATTATGTGGTAAACTAAAAACCCAAGGCACTTGGTCTGGTTGTCTGGAGAATACGTTTTGGGAATAAACTTAAAATAAACTACTAACCGAGCTTACAATAATAAAAAAAGGTAGCTACTGTATTAACGAAATGATAACGATAAGGGTGGTTGTCAACGTAATGGCAACTGTAGTGTGATACCAAACAACCATTTAGAATAAGTAGTAGAGCAGAGTAGTATTTGTAGAGTATTATTTTAGTACCGCATTTCGCTTGCTTACCTTGCATTGAAATAATTCCAAAAAATGCTGTTAGTATTTGATTTTGATTGAGTTACAACGAGTACGGGCAACGAGTACCGAGCACCGAGCACCGAGCACCGAGCACCGAGTAGCGAGTACCGAGTACCGAGTACCATGTACCGGGCAACGAGAGCGTTAAGCAGTCGTTAGGTAATGCAAAGCATTCGAAGTTCGTGTTCGTGACGCGTAGTGGGTAGTGGGGTAGTGAGTATTTACACGTAGTTATTAGTGGGTGGTAGTATCGAGTAGAACAGGAAAAATTTAGTAGTTGGCATGTAATATTTAATACACGGTTAGGGGAGCGCGTGTGGAGAAGAAAGAGAGCAGAGAGAAAATAATTGAATTAGCATGGTTGTCTATGGTCTGGTTAGCTAGAATGGGATGGTGATGTGTTAAGCGCCCCCACCAGTTGGTTCTGGGACCCTACAGCTTAGCTCCGTTTCGATCACACCGAAACCGCGAGAGACCTCCACGGGGGACCGCTGCGATGGACACTTACTCTAACTTACGACGGTTACAATGCTGCTTAACTCTAATGTACTTACGAGCTAACTTAAGATGTTTCTGTCTGGGTTTGTTTCGAACAAAGGACATATAGGGTTTATATTTACAAGATTTCAATGGGATATTGGTATGTGGTGTGGCGGGATATGGTTTCATTGAGGGATTTGTTTTAGACGAGGGCACGAAAACGAAAAACGTAAATATTTAAACATAGAAAATCATTAATTATGCAAACTATTTGATTATTTTGTTTAGGTAGTATAGGTACGGTTACATTGGAATAACCAGCTAGGCTCTCGTTATTGTACAGGATTTGAGCTTGTCTGCCAATCATGGAAACTATACACAGCCGTTACGGCCTCGATTTCGGTTTGTTTCTAAAAGGATCAAACTGGCTACCAGGAAGCACCTACCTCTCATTGAACGTCTCCAGCTTGGCGTAGTTCTGCAGGCTGCTCTCGTCAATGAGGAACTTCATCCGCTCAAAGAAGGAGGCGGTGATGGCCGGCGGCTGCTTGCGGAGCAACACATCGATCGGCTTGGGAGCTGAAACGCAGAGCTGGGAGGTCTTGCATACGTGGCTGGCACAGCACTCGGGATCCTCGCAGTCCACCAGGCCATCTAGAGGGATCCGGTGGGAAATTATGATTAAAGCTTCCTGCGCCCACCTTTACACACTGCTACTCACCCTTGTCGTTGTCCTTGCTATCGCCGCAGTTCAGCTCCAGCGCGATGCCGCAGTCCGGTCCGTCCCAGCCCTCGTAGCAGCGACACTCCCACTGGCCCTCGCCGCTAACGCGGCACTGCCCGTGGCCGGCGCAGCTATTGGGGCATCCCTCGATGGTGCAGTGCTTGCCGTTCCATCCTGTGACGCACAGGCAGGTGCCGTTCTTGCACTGCCCGTGCTCGTTGCAGCGGGCGTCGCACAGCCGCGTGTTGCAGTACTCGCCGCCCCACTCCGTGTCGCAGGCGCAGGCGTCGCCCACGCAGCGCCCGTGCTGGCCGCAGTCCAGGTCGCACAGTTCCTTCGAGCAGTCGTCGCCGCTCCACTTGGCCTCGCAGGTGCAGGTCTGTGTGTCCAGGTCGAAGGTGCCATGGCCGGAGCAGTCGGGCAGGCACTGCAGGGCGTCCTGGTCCATGGTGGCGCAGTCAGCTCCCTTCCAGCCCTTCTTGCAGATGCAGGTGCCGTCAGCGCAGAATCCATGGCCCGAACAGTTGGGATGCGGACAGTCCACTGTGGAAGAGGAGGAAGAGGGGAAGGGAAGCATCAGTAACTGGCTGTAGGGAAACAAATAGGCTGGGAGGGGGAAAAGAGATCCAAGATCCCTTCGCTACCTTCTTCGCAGAACTTTCCCTTGTAGCCGCGCATGCACTGGCACTTGCCGCTGACGCAGTGGCCGTGGCCATTGCAGTCGGCCACCTCGCACTCGTCGTGCCGCAGGGAGCACTCCTTGCCCTTCCAGCCCGGGTTGCAGATGCACTCTCCGTTGGTGTACTCGCCGTGCTGCGAGCACAGCACGGGACACACGCTCTCGCTGCAGTCGTCGCCGCCGAAGCCGGGGTTGCACTGACAGTGGCCCAGCAGGCACTGGCCGTTGCCGGAGCAACCGTTGGGGCAGTTCTGGGTCATGTCCTCGGCCACGGCCGCGTAGAAGGTGAGTTCCTGTACGTCCCCGTCGTCGTTGTAGAGCGACACGAACCAGTGGCCCGGCTCCATGTAGCGCGTTACCTCCCGCGTTATGGAAAGCTGCACGGGTTTAGGTGAAGCGAGCGATCAGTGGCGAGGGTGCAATGTGTGGGATGAAGTGGCAGGGCATGAAATAGACACAGGTTAGTACACATTCAGGCTGGCTCGGTGGCGCGCGAGCTACTTACGTGCGTGGCCCGGGCCGTGCGCGTGCTGGCACTGAATCCGCTGAGCACCTCCTTGAAGTGGTACTGCGTGTGGGTGGGCAGGGCGTTGCGGCGCCCGTACACTCCGATCGAGGCGCCTCGCGGGATCGTGTAGTCAAACTTGACGTAGGCCGGCTCCGACTGGTAGAACTGCATGTTCCAGTAGCTGTACGGCTGTATTTCCTTGGTCAGCTTCTGTCCGAGCGTGATCTGGCCAAAGGTGGTGCCGTCAGGTGGGAAGCTGCGCGCCGGGAATGTGCGGGCTCCTGGTTTAGCAGCGGCATGAATGAGTGTGCAATGAAAGGGTGATAGAGACACAAAGATTATTAGATTCTGGTTAGACCTTGACGGTTGTTGAGATGTTGTGTGGCATGTAAATGGGGTGGTGTGGCACGATCTTAGCCTAATATGTCGGATTGTTTTCCCCCCAGAAGGTGGAGTTATCACCGACATTTAAATGATGGAAATACTATACAAGGGCAGAGGTTAGCACCTCGAGCTGATGTGATGCCAGATACTTATGCTCGGAGATATTTTGTACAAATGCGGGACTATGAGAGATGAACCAGCTGAGCTACCGATATGCTAGAGTTAATAGGCTGTACAGCTTTAGTAGGGTTAATTATCCGCAGGTTAAACGAAGCGGGTTAGCAACAAATGCACTGTGCACAATTCACCTTCCAGTATCAGTACTGGCATCACATCGGGGCATGCAAGCGCTTCGACCACAGCAGCGTCAGGGGGTACAGTATTGGAGGCGGCAATGTGGTTATCGATCTCAGTGGGGTTAGTAGTGGCGGTGCTTGGGACAGGCCTTGGCTCCCCCTCGTCCCATGACGCGTCCCCATCCCTAACCCCGTCCTCGATGCGGAGGTGGCTCAAAGTGGTCGCCCTCTCCAAAGGCGTTGAAGTTGTGGTGGCGGTCGCAGCCATTGTGGATGTGCCAGAGTCAATGTCAACACCGTCATCCAGGTAGGTGGGCGTTGGGGGTGGGAGGCAGCTGCAAGGGCAGTCGGGCATGCGGGGTGGCGGCTCCGGCACACAGCTGTCCGCATGGCTTTCCGGCTGCTCAGCACGATGCTCGTGGCTCAGCACCTCCTTAATGTTGTGCGACCCTCCGCCAGTAGGCACCTCCACGTGCAGGGTGTAGACGGAGTCGCTGCCCTCGTCGGTGGCAATTGTCAGGTTGAGAAAGATGCGTCTGCCCGGCTGATCAATGCGCTCACTCACGTAGGGCTTCAGGGGCTTTAGGTGAATGGGCAACTGTCTGTCCTCCTCTTGCTCCTTGAGCACCTCGTTCTCACTGGCCAATGGCTGAGATGGGGACAATTTGGGCGGCGACCCCATCTTGTCTGCCGTCTCATAAACCTCTTCTTCGAGCGATCTGTGCGCCTCATCTAGCTTGATGATATCGATATCCTCCAGGTGAGAGGCATCGCTCATCATTAAATCCGAATCCTTGTTGTTGGCTGACGGTGGCTCCTTGCTGATTTTCTCAGTTCCCACACCTTTGGTACCAAAATGAATGTGATTAAGTGAAATACGATGGACCAGCTCAGGAAGTGTTTCTAAAATCGTCAACCAAGAGTTCATTTATGCATCAAATTAAATAGTTTAACCAAAGACAAGATATACGAGTAAGATGCGTAACGCCACATGATTCTGTGCACTCGAATTTTTCTAGAGAGAGCGCTCTCAGGATGCATCCGCGTTACTCACTTTATTTATATTGTCTTTGCGTTACTTGAGTGTAAATATTAGGAATTGAATTCAGATAGAAAGTTCGAGTTGAACATGACATTTAGCAAAGCATAAATTAAGTCTCATAAGACTGAACATTAAATAAAAACACTTCTTGAGCTTGGACTTGGGTCGTAATTCCACACCACAGGCGTGGCTCCTCTTCAAGTCGCCGTAGACTTGATTTATACCTTGTGGGGGTGGCTCCGTGGTGTCTACCTCATAGTTGTCAGCTAAATCACGCTCATTATTGTTATCATCAGCGGCAGGCTTCTCCTCCGGCGACTCCCCCACCACCTTCGCCCTGATTTGAAAATCATTTTCAATGACGGCCTGGGCTGGGGATGCGGGGGTAGAGCTCCGCGCTGATGCTGACTCTGGTTGGGCGGTGTTGATTTCAACAATGTCATCGGTGTCACTCCTCAGAGTCGTCTCCGACGTTGGGCCTGAGCTGCCGTTGTCACTTTGATTATCGTCATCAATAACAGCAACAAATGTGCTGGTACCCGGCTCCACTGTCTGTGCCGTTGCCAGCCCAGGCCCAGTCACCGGGAGACGCTCCGGTTCCTCCTCCTCACTGGGCTCCTCGTCCTCTGCCGCGACCTCATATTTCCTTCTCTTGTTGACCAGTGTTTTAGCGGCGCTGCGTAAATTGCTGTTTAATGATTTGCCAAATTGTTGCCCAGTCTTGGGTCTCCGGGTGGGTGGCGGCGTGGTCTCCGGCTCAGCTTCGTCTTCATAGACATAGTCGCTGGCGTCCACCTCGGTTCCTTCGTTCCCCGGGGAACCTTCCGATGCGCCATCGATTCCGCGCAAACTTTTACTGGAAACGCTTTGCCAAGCGACGGCTGTCAGGCTCCTGGCCGGGGTCGTGGCCGAATCATTTTTGGCCAGCTGCCGGTTGAGGCTTTCGCTTGTAATTAAGTCGCCGAAAGTTTCGACCGTCGCCACATCATCTTCGGCCTCCCCCTCGATTAAGCTGCGTCGATGTCGTCCTCTTTCGTCGCCTGCCCCGTTGAATGACAGCGGCGTTGACATTGCTCTTCCTACAAAGCGAAACAAAGCGAACAAATCGAAACGGAAAGGGGCAGGATACCTGCTGAGGAATACCGTCCCAAACAACACCCCGTCCTTCACCTCCCCAGGTTAAGCGTTAAGTGTGTTTTAGCCCAATACCGTCTTACTTTAACCAAGTTAGGGAGCAGCTAGCTGAGCGGGACGCGTAGAGACCGAGAAGAAGCGATAGAGCTCCGGTTACGAGTGTGATTTAAGCATTTCGGAATAGACTAGCCCGAGTAGGGTCTGTCTGCAGCCTCCCCGGGCGTCTTGCTGTCAATTCAAGAAAGTAATTAATGCAATATTTTAGCTCGACAAATCCCAAAGAACGCACTCAAGTTTAACTTGAATTGAAAGAAATGGGAGGCGCGCCGAGAAATAATGAAAACGGCATTCGCATAATCCCTACCCAGCGTAGGCGTCCGCCTGTCTGTCTGTCTGTCAGGCGCAAACTTTGAGCAAAAAACCTACAAAAACAATAAACTTTTTGTCTCCGCCGGAGGGCGCTAAGCGCTAAATACTCCGGCGTCTTGGCTTTCTCTCGAGCTCCGTCTCAATCTCTTCTGCGTCCCACTCCGTAGTTGCCCGGCGAAACTTGCGAAAACTCATTTAAAAATAATTAAAAGTTGTGCATAATTACCTCCATTATTGGCATTCGCCAGGGACGAGGACAGCGATGTCGAAGGCGTCAGCGAGGATTGCGAGGAAGACGTGGCCGCCGAGGATGTTGCCTCCGCGGAGGCCGACGTCGACTGCAGGCCCTGGGCGGTGCCGCTGTTCGATGTGGCGGTCGTCACAGTGGCCGCCGAGGATCCACCTGCCGCGCCTCCTCCGCCCATGCCGCCAGCTCCGATTCCAGACTGTCCCTGGGCCGTTCCGATGCCTTGTCCGTTCTTGCCACGCACCGAATTGTGCAGTTTGGAGAGGTCCGTGTTCGTACTCTTGGCGGCCGTCACCTCGGCTGCCTCGTTGCCGACTAGAACGGTGCAGGGCGCCGACTGGGTCCAGTGCAGGCCCCCGAAGGTGGTCAGCAGGATTAGCATGAGCAGGCACAGCACCAGCGCCGATATGGCGCCGACGCTCACCCAGGGCGAGGAGCAGCGCGCGGCCAAATCCTTGCGGAAGTTCATCGGCGCCGAGTAGTGGTGCGCGGGCATTCCGTTCATGACGCTGCGCGGCGGCAGGACGGGTCCCATGCAGCCCTGCGTGCTGCGCTCGTAGCCCTTCAGCGTGTCTTTTGTGGGTGTGGAACAGGCCGAACCACTCTTAAAGTCGATGGGTGAGCCCTTGTTGATGTCTGCAAAAAAAAAGGGGGAGAAGTTGGGGTTAATTAGATACATTTGTATATTCTATGTATGCTATTTCTAAAATTGGGACGCTCACAGTTTTAGGTTCTATTAGCCATTCGAACTTGCGAGTTTCCATTAAATCCACCAAAGGAGGACATGACATGGTCGCATTTAAATTCCCCCGATCGCTTTCCCGGGAAACCACAAAGCCGGCCAGGGGGCAAGGAGCGCTCTGTGCACACTATTGTGTTTTGCTTATCGCCATTTGGCGCAAATTTCATTTGTATAAAAGGATTTGCACAAGGATAACAAACTGACATTCAACATAACCTCAAACAAACGAGTCGACAGACGGAACAAAGCTGGAAAAAAGGAACGAAAAAGGACGAAACGCAACGAATCGGACTAACGGCGAACGAGTGGATGAAGTAAGAAGGGAAAATGACCAGCGACAATGACGTTGGCAAAACAGGAGCCAGCGGGAGAAATCGTAAAAAAGCGATGAGAATAGCGCTCCTGCGAAAGGTTTGCCGGCCGTTGATGTGTCTGACGCAGGGTGAGTGTGGGCAAGGATTTGCCGGAGTGAAGTGAAGTGAAAAAAGGCAACGCCGCGGGGCAGCCCGAGCGGTGACAGCGCCAGGAGCGGCAGGGCACCCAGATAGCAGGATAGCAGGATAGCCGGATAGCCGGATAGTCGGACAAACGGACAGCCGGACAGATGGAGAGTCGAGGGAAGCAGGAGGTTGGCGCAAGTTGAAATCATTTGTTGATGCCATGATGATAATTCGATTATGTGACATGGAGCGGCCGCATGGGGCTGCCTTAAATGGGGTTCAGGATCCCCCAGTGGCAAGGAAATGGAAATCGACAATGGGCTGCTGCTCAGCTGGATGGGGAAGTGGACATAAATCAACTAGCTTGGGTCCGACTGAGCTGTGGCTGGCGTTTTACAGCAATCAGAAGCTTGCATATGGCAATGATTCCGCGTTACACATCTTATGTCATAATTTTCAACACTTCGAGTAGCATGTTAGATGTGAGAAAGGAAGCCTCACCATCGATTGCATTGTGAAAATGATAAAACTATTTAGCTCCAAGGGTCAGTTAGAGAGCTCCTTACTCCATGAGCCAGGTTGATTCCTTTATGCTTAGCGGAAACGCATGCTATCAATGCTGTCAATGTCCGACTCGCTTACACATTCTGCGGCGGACAGTCGAGCTGGAGCTGGTGTGTGGCATGTGGCTTAAATGCGTGCGTGTGAGGAGGGCTGGAAATCAAAATCATTCCCTCGTCCTGCGACAAATGCTCGCTTTCACGAAAAATCGTTGTAATTTCGGGCAAAACGGGCAACGGCATGGCGGTCGGAACCGCCATCCTCCATAAGAGCATAGTTTGCCACGGCTGCTGGCCTCTTTTCGGGCTAACCCACAATGGGTCTGGTCGTCCTTCCCGCACTTTCTGACCCTGTCCCCTCCGTCCTGTGTGCCCAATGATAGCGTGAATAATGTCTGCGTCATTTTTATATATACTCGTACATTCTCGCATTTGTGTATTTGTGTGCATGTGCGGATGAGTATTAAAGATGCCCACTAAGCGTATACGGGATGTTAGATTTATTTAATGTCAAGATCTCGGCATATGTGAGCGGGGAAGTGGGGCTCGGCGGTGAGATGTGGGCAGATGCATAAGTATCCAGGGAGGAGATCCCCAATCCCCAGTCCCCAGTCCCCAGTCCGCAGTCCGGAGTCCCTAATCCCAAAATTTCCAAGCTCCGCTCCCGTGGAGACATTCGAAGGGGGGCCAAGCGAAGGTTAATCCGAGAGTTCTGGCCAAGCTCCAATGTTAGTTGCCTCGTTAAGGGGGCGTGGCAGGCGGCATTCGGGCGGTTTTTATGACCGAAACGTGTGGCAGGGTTGCCGCCAGTATTTGTGTGTGAATAATTAACGAACGCATAATAGCAGTCAGCAGTCGGTAGTCGGTAGTAGGTAGTCGGTAGTCGGTTGTCAGTAGTCGGTGGTCGGTGCTCGAGCTGGGCCAACGAGTGATATAAATTCACACAAGTTAATGGGCGTTGGATGCTTTTAAAAAAGAGAGCCTCCGCTCCTCGGAAGTGTTTGCAGGCTGATGAGATGAGAGTGCTGCGGGGTCATTAAACGTAATGGCGGACACGACAAAGTATGCCACGATAAATGGCCGCCACCGCCCACCCGGGGTCAATTTATCGACGGAATAGATCACAAATATGCATGCTCTTATCGTATCTCCCGGCTAACGA
>JAEIIG010026002.1:0-38539 GCA_018904695.1 Drosophila parvula
TATATTTTATAAAATATATCTCACAAAAATGTCTCAAAGACATCTAGAGCAAATAAAAGTAAAGGCGTTATGACAGTGCAATCTTTGAATCACATATCTATAGACTCGGCTTTATACAAGCACAGAACCACTGTGCGATCTACATTTAATCATCGGACAGGATGACTCTGCATTTGGAGACTGAATCTTCGTTTAAACCAGTGTGCCCCTGTCATCTTTAACAACAAAATGTCAAATGTCAATCCGCTTTAAATTTTAAGGAAAGCATCACGGTGTAGTTTCATAGCGGCCTAATTAGTTACCAACTAACCTTAGTTTTAGTTTTATCATTTATTGTTTTAGTAAGTCGCCATTTAAGTATCTATTCAGTACCATCTAAATATATTATATATTTACATATATACCTATATATGTATATAGTTGCCACCACTGCTCTTCCGCCGCATGTTAGGCCCTTCTGGACGGAGAACAGATTCCGATTCCCTCGTCGCGGGCCGTGAGCCGCACAAGGCCCGGCGTACGTGTGTTATTTAATGCTTATCTTTATCCTTTTCCCATTAGTGTTATTGATGTTGGCAGCGGCTGGGCTCATTGTCAACCTGCTCTCAAAAACTTCCCACAGGTGCGGCTGCTCTCGCCGCCATCCGCCTCCGCCTCCGCCTCCAATAAACTTGGCCTCGGGCTAAGCGCTGACAATTGATGCCAAGGATACTCCAGCCAAATCACGCGCTAAACATTATTTTAATGTCCCCAGGCAGTCACATATGGATGTACATACATATATTGAAGTCTCTTCCTCTTTGCTCCTTGTTTCGCAGGGACTCTTTAAAGCCCTTACCAACTTGGTTCTCATTTCTCGCTTCTCGGAATTTGCGTGTGCGTCAAGAGGACCCTTGGGAAGCGCTCGCACTCTGATCCCTGATTCTTATTCTCGACTCCCACGCATCGAGGCGGGTCGCGTCCTTGAAGGATTTGGGCCTGAAATTGAATAAGCATGCTGGTTAAGTACGGAGCAGATGGCTTGCCAAGAAATCGAAGCCGAAGAGCTGTGCTTTTTAGTTAAGTTTCGTTAGTTTTCACGTGTTACCTAAACTTTTCCAGCACTACTTTTTTCCCAACACTGCTGGTTGCGAAAATGCAGCCCTGTCAACCTTGTATGTTAGGAAACACGGGCAGCTTTGACAACTCCATCACCGAAAAAGGTCGTCCGGCAGCAATTGTGTTCTGTTATGTAGTTTTCGACTGGTGGATAAACCTCTCACACATTTTCAACACCATTCCCAACAAATTCAAATGTTTCGCCAACATTTCGTATTAAAGTAGAAGCACAAAACAAGTAAAAAGCGGTCGAGGAATTTCGCGAGGCCCCAAGTGTAATTGAAAACCCTTCTGACAGCACCCGAGTTCTCTATTTTCTATAAAAAAAAAGCGACCGAAGACAAAGTAGCAAAAGCCCCGAGTGAAAACTATAATCAGAGAACCATCGAAGGCGGACCAGATGCGCCAGTCAAGACCACTGCTCCAAAGTCCAGCCGAGCCCGCCAACTAGAAGTCAGTCAGATCCAAGAGCCCAGAAGCCACAAAACCAAGCCAACAGGAGTATGATGTGGTGCCAAAGATACAAGATGAGCCCGCAGCGACCTGTGCCGGTGGTGCACAAGCAGATCGCTATGCAATGCGCGCGGAGCATCATGCGCGTTGCCACCACCCTGCCACATCCGCCCTGCCGCTCTCCGTCCGGCCATTTGCCCATCCTGGTAGAGCTGCGCCGCACAGACGAGACGACTGTCTTCCTCTACCAGGTGAACGTGCCGCCCTCGGGCTGGCCCCAGGATGTTGAGCCTTCGCCGTCGTCGGACATCGGAACCAGCAGCGATATCCAGGTACTAATGCTTACCAAATCGAGGGATTCCATGGCCCCAAATCTGCCGGACATACCGCCCTGCCCCATGCACGGACATGCTGGCTTGGATTCGCCACCGTTGTCATCGGCGGAGCCCTTGGTAATGAGACAGTCCTTCTTTCATAAGGTCCTCAAAGCGGAATATCCGCTCACCCCGGGCAACATGATTACGTGCTGTGGCTCAGGCGTTACTTTCAGGGTCGGTGGCCCCATTCAGGCGCACTTTAAGGCCACTCTAAGCGAGGAGCAGCCGAGTCCACTGCCCTACTCCGACATATGGCTGCCGGAAGATCCTGAAGCTCCGGAAGCTCTCACCATGTCGGCTTCAGCTTCATCCTCAGCTTCTACTCCAGCATCGTCTCCAATCTCGTTGTCACCGCGACGTTCCCAGGAGGTGACTCCGCCGCCGAGGCGCTGTCCACAACTGCTCCGCCTGGACGAGAACAACGAGTACGTGGTAAGCACACAGGAGCGGCCAATCAACGGGCTCAGGAAGGGGACGGGAAGAGCTCAGAAAGAGTGGGCAAGTATCCCAGAGCTGTGCCTGGACAGCAACGGGGAGTATGTGCCAAACCAGCTGTTCCGTCGTCCTCTCAACGGCTGCCGGCCAGAAAGCAGCTTGCTAGAGCAGCAGCCAAGACAGCAGCCGCCGCCGGTCTACCTACCCAATGGACTTAACGGCCTAAAAGGCCGCAACGGCTTACCAAAGCACCTCAATGGCCTCAACGGCCTTTCACCCTATCCCAATGGCCTTACAAAGAACGGCTACAAGGCCAGCGCTGACCAGCGCATGGCCTATACCGACCAGGACAAAGTGATGCGTCTGCGCGCCCAGTTGCCCGTCGAGGACTCTCTGGCGTTGGTGCCAGGTCGAATCGAGCCGGTCAAGAAGCGTATTCGCCACCGGCACATCGAGAGCCGCCGAACTCAGGTGACGGGCCACCGCGAGATGTTACGTATACGCCGCGAGGTGCAGCCCGTGCAGCGAGTGAAGGTTGTAATGCCAAGGGAGCCAACTGAGCCCCTGGACAAACCGGCCCGGCCGAGTGTCACAGGTGAGATGGGGCTCCGAACTAGTCGCTCTAAAAGCACCCGAAGATGGTCGATGTCAGACTTAGAGTTTAGATTAAATTAAGTCATCAGACTCATTAAGAACAATTTCATTGCCTGGTGGCTTTAAAAAAATAAATGTAAGCAAATATATATAAAAAAAAAGCTATAAAAGGATCACCATTTTCTGGTTAATTATAAGTTATGCCGTAGCTTTTATAAACTTATAAAGGTATATCTTTTTTAATGTATTAACTCAATAGAAATCTATATTCTATATCTATATATTCGTAGTCTAGCATCATTTTTTCACAAAGTACAGTCATTGTTGAAGGCAATTTTATTGACTGATCCATTTTCAATTAACATCTATTAATGGGAATATTAAAATTGAAAAATTCTATGAAAGAATTAATATTTCCTGGGTTTTTTTTATAATATTGGGTACATCTTATATTCATTTTGTTGTAGAAATATAAATTTAATTATAGTAATATTATAGTAACTTCCCTTTTTATCTTACAGATGTTGTGGAATCGTCGGAGGCACTGCCGCAGCCCCACAATAACCGGGAGCCGCAGACGTTCTTCCGCTGGAACTATTGCAGTCTGTGCCACACGGCCATGCGGACGGTACGCAATGCCGTGGACCATTACACGTCCAGGGCCCACGACCGGCGTGTCAGCACCTTCCTGAGTCGCCTGAGCTTTGACAAGAATCTGAGCATGAGCACGGCTATGGAGGCCCTGGCCTTGCCGGAGCCAGTGCTCCGCTATTTACGCAGAGATCACCCCACGGACCTGTACTGCGACCTATGCGATCTTCGGCTGACCTCGAATATTCACGCCGAGCAGCACTTTTTTGGGCGCCGCCACCAGCAGATAGAGCGCCAAATGGCCGAGTCGAAAGGCCACAACACCAGCAGGAGCCAGTGTGCGCGCAATGACAGCAAGCTGCTGATGTGCGAGGTGTGCGACGTGAGCATCACCTCGGAGTCCCAGATGGCCATGCACATCTCGGGCGCCCGCCACCGTAAGCGTGCCCAGGCGGCACGCGCATACGGAGTTTTCCGCCTGGGTTCGGCCCCACACATCGATGGTGGCACCCTGACCACGCTCCGAGCGCAGGGTCGCCTTCCCGTCCCCAGCTCCATCCAGTTTCGTCCCTGGGGCGATCCCAGTGCCGTCTACTACTGCGAGGCCTGCAACGTGACGCTGAATCACCTGAAGTCCGTGAAGCAGCACGAGACCGGACGGATGCACCAGCGCAACATGCGTCTGCCCTGGCAGTGACTAGGTGAACCAAATTATCGAGGGTGGCCAAAAATGCCAAATAGGGGGGAATGGGTGGAAAGCCAGAGACCGGTTCGAGTTAACCACCACAGTCCGGATCGATGGAGCCGGTTCGCGTTGCACTGCTGCGTATTAATTGCCATTTATTTTTGATCTATATAGCATTTTTTTTTGTAAGTTTTATAATAGTAGTAAATAAATAACAAAACCAAAAATCCCAAAACATAAAGACAACCACTACTAATCAGTTAATCATTTTAACTTGAGCTGCATATCTAAGCATGTTAAATGTAATTAATACTTATGTATATATTTATAATACATTTACTTCGACTTCTGGTTTAACGAAATTCGACTTAAATGGGACATTTCTTGATATTCATCTTCCTATGACAATTTTAAATTTAAAGAAGTAATAGTTTAATAAATATTTTAATACCTTAATACCTGGTTACGGGCTTAATAAATATTAAATGTACTTATGTAGATTTATTTATTTTTTTACGATCATAGACACGTTGCCCAGTATTTTGGTTGCATACTTCTGGGGCTAATGGCAAATTGCAGACCAGTTGCGGCAACATGTTGCTGCAACCAACACTATGGAGGCTGCCACCGAATCAGAAATGCACATTTCCGGATGGGAGAAACTATCCACACTTCCGGGCTTAATTAATGATGCGATTCTCTCGCCGCCATTGTCTGGAATCCTTGCTTTTAATTGCTCGCCTGCTTATGCATCGGCACGCTCTCCTCTGGTGGTCGCCAGACGAAAGTGGCATAAAATCTGATGCCACTGTAGACGATAATGGTGGCCGTAAAAAGGAGTTATATCGCAGAGAGCGAGTCCCAGTCGGGTGTCTAGCGTCTAGACAAAACATGGCGCTAAATAAATAAATATCAGCTAAAAAAGCCAAACACCTACCGCCGCCGACATTGACACAGCCACAAAAACATGCAGATAGACTTGGAACGAAGAATATTTATGACCAATTTTTTGTTCGCTCCAACTTTGTTACTTTGTTTTGGTTTTGGCGGGGGCAAGGTCAATACCGTGGTCACACATCCTGACTACGGTTACGGATATCTCCTACCCATTGGTCCCGGTCTGGTCGCCGGTTTCCCGGCAGACACCAGAAGCTTCAAACATGTTTTCGCATAAATTAAACTTCTTATCTGGCTGTAAAACATTTGACGCCATTTCTGGTATTGTTGCTGTCGCATTTTCCACGCTTTTCACTGCGGAAATGTGCATATAAGCAGGGTCTGCAGAAGGAAGGCAAATGGCGCAAAATACAAATAAATATTGGCGGGAAATTGACATTTTTATCGATGATATAGTTAATGATATGGCCATTGTCCGAATGAGTACGGTCTGTGTATATCTGGCTCGATGACAGTCATGAATTTAACTTGGGCAGATGAACTCCAGCTGCACAATAATGCATTTTAAAGTGTTTCTATCAAACGGAAATTGTTAAATAAAGCAAGGACATGTATTTAAAAAAATATTTTACCAAGTTAAGGAATAGATATTCAAACAAAAGAAGGAAATATATTATTTCAGCTAACTAATATTATAAAATAATATATTTTTAGAAGCAATAATTGTTTCTTTTTTATGATGTGTGGTTTAAAAAGGACTTCTTCCGTAGTGGCCCTGTAATGCAGCATCCACTCTCTTTTTTTCCTGTTTTTCATGTTGCTGTTTATGTTTTTGCAAATATTTATATTAGCTGCACTCCAGACCCTCTGAAAATTGCGTTGAGTTCGTGTACAACTGTGTAAACAAATTAATTATGCAACTTTGTGGCTGAACAAACTGAGGCAGGCTACCCCCACTGCCGCTGCTCGCTCAATAAAATATCCTTTCAACATATTTCAGCATAAACATTCGCCATTTCCTGCCACTCGCACTCACATCCCCCCCTGGGGCCAGCCTGGCCGCCGCAAAATGGTCGCTTCAATCGCTCAGGCATAAGGAAATTTATGCGTGGCGTAGCCAAAACCAAAACCGAAACCAAAACACATTCTCCAGGGCAAACTCTCGACTCTGGCGACTAATTTGCATTCGTATAGCCCCCAGATACAGTGCAGCGCAAAGATGCGGATACACACAGGTCGAGATACAAATGCAGACTGCATCTGTGCAATTAACATAATTTCAGCAAAATGCTCACTTGGACAAAATGCTGTGGCTGTTTCAATTATTTGCATAATAAATAGTGCGTTTAAGAGTGATAGATGGAATTGAAATCATATTATCATATATATGTCTAAATCTTTAATGTATTCTTTGGGCTTTAAGTAACACTAAGGGTTTGATATTCCTTCTTAAAACTGTTTCAGGTAAATCCAATCTCTTAAAAATATAGAAATATATTAAACATACAAATATGTTAATATATCTTTTTCAAAATCCTTTCCCCTTGAAAACCAATAAAACAGTTTACATTTCCCTTAGACCACTTTCATCGCTAATTTTCCAACATGTTCATTTACAGATAGTTTAAAAGTAATGTGCTTTGCAATTGCCATATTACAATCTGCCAGTTTCAAATATGTGTGGCTATAAGTTATGTGATCGTTTACTTGTCACAACCTAATAAACTTTTTTATATACCAAAGCCATTTTTTTCTGCCGCTAACTGTCTTTATAGCACTTATTACGGGTCGGTCGATGTTATGTCAAAACTAGACTCACATTTCCTAAAGGGTGTGTTGGGGATCAGCGCGAAAGGTTCAAAGCGTGTGAAGTGCTTATTGTTTTGCTGTCTCTGCGGAATTATATAAAATGCTTTTAATGTTTTTAATTGTTACGTGTTTTGCGTACTTTGTGTGTCACAATAAAAAAGAAAAAGAAGCGAATTAAGAGGGAGGGCGGCAAAGTACAATTAGAAAAACCGGTCTGGCAAAGAACATGATTTTGGAGGAAAGCGGAATAAATACATTAATTTATACAATATTATTTAAGAAACTGAAAGCCCGTCTTTAGAATTAAATAGATTAAAGAAAATAGTATTTTAAAGTTCGAAGAAGAAAACCAATAAAGCCAAAGATATAAATTTATCAAATTATCAGTGCTCTAAATTTGAATACTCTCCTGATTTCAATGATGTGATATATTATTTATCCGAAATGTACCAAGTCACTCAGTTTTGCGCCATCTTTGTGCCTCGTCATCTGCAACAAGTGCCAACAAATTGAACAAGACGTTGATTAGAATCCGCATTTCGCGACACAGACATCAGCATTAGTAAACAAATCCCCTGAGATTAAGCACCGTTTTTACCTCCATTTTTTTTTGTTGGTATTTTCTTTTATTTTTGGGATGAAGATATGTGTCAATCGAATGTGTGGCAGCCAGCGAACAAAAACAAAAACATTTTCAACAGCCAAACCTGCTGCTGGCGCTGGAAAAATTGTTTGTGCTTTGGCATTTGGCTCAAAAATATTGCAAGAAATGTAAACAGGAACAGAGCCTGTTGCTGTTGGCTGCTGCCTGGTACCATGACACATTTACCAACATTTCGCGAATGACAAATCTGGCAAGGCATTCGGTACCCACATGTTGTTGTTGTTGTTGTTGGGGCAGAGTTGGAAAAGCAAACAAACAGCGCCGCCGGGGCTCTCTGTCTCGTGCCTCGTGCCGCGTGCCTCATGCCGCATGTCTCGTTGCTGCCTGCGTTTTTTTGCCATCGAAGCTGAAATCAAAAGCTTAAAAAGCCAAGAAATCTTACAACGAGAAGGCAATGCTCTCCTAGCGTAATATTATAAATTTCTTTCAAATCAAGTAAGCTTTCAGCTTGGCTTCCCAGAAAACATCATTTCACAACAAAATTTAGTTCGCCACAAAAAATACCAAATTAAAACACTAGCTCAGATATATCGAGAGAAAATACAATTATTTTCCAAGAAGTTAATAGAAATGGTGCGCAGACGACGATCTAAGAGAACGAGGAGGTCTGGCGAATTGGATCCGTTGAGGGAATTTCTAGAACCCTACCTGCTCGATGATCCTGAACTCCACGAATTGCTGCCGGACATCCTGCGAATGCTACATGAGATTCCCGATGGAGCTTAATAATTATGTTCCTGCAAATTTGGTAATACATTAGTTATAATTATAATTATAGTTTACCTGGTGCAAACATTGCCATATTTTCGTGCAGCTTTTCTCGTTTTATAGAGTACACTTAAAACTACTTTCGATGTCGCCATTAGCAGACTTTTCTTGGTTTGGAAAATTTTTTGTGCAGTTGGAGGAGCAGCGGGACGACGGTGGCAGCCTGCCTGGAAAGGTTATATAATAACAGGCCACAGTCGATGCGATGGAGAGAAGCTACCCGGAGTGGGACGCCACTGCATCTGTCTTTGGGTGCAATCAACCTGAAATTGGAATGCCAATCGATTGGAATTCGTTACCAAATATTGATGACAGTAATAGCCCCAGGAGCTTGCCACCGAGTTCGCCAGTTCGCCAAGCTTTTTCTGAGCGTTAGGAATCACTTTACATAATAGCCCGGTCGGCCCGGCTGTTTACCGCCCGAGAGAAGCCACCGAATCCGCCAATAAAATCAGCGAAACTACCACGTTACGCAGACTCCCAAGTTGGGCGATAAAAAAGGAGAGAGAGAAACGCCCCTCCAATTGCGACTTGTTGCCGCCGCCGTGGGCCTAATTATAGTTGTTGGCCAAAAGACGATGTCAGCCTCCAGACTGGATGCTTTTGGCGTGGGCGCGGGCGTGGGCGTGGGCGTTATTCAGGCGCCACAATTAAGATTTGGTTTCAAAGCGCCGCCTTTCACAGGAATGGCTAACTGGCTGTGTCTGGTGTCTTCCTCAACCACAGTGTTCTCCGATTTTACTTTTGAGTTAATAAAATAAAAATCATGTGTGGGCTAGTCGCCAAAAAATAGCTTGAGTTCTATAAATAAATCATGAAAAGGTAGCCAATCTGAAAGAGCTCAAATTTTAACAGCAGAGGATGTACAAAAGTTGTAAAAAGATAAGGTTAAGATATATTTAAACCTTGTAGGATTTCAATTAAGCGAATTTGCCATTTGGCTACTTTTGGATGAGATAATTACACTTTAAATGGGAGTATTTATAAATTTTTTTTGAGCATTAAATATACAGCTTGAAAACATTCTAAAGTTTTCCCAAAAACTTTATACTTTTTTAGTTCTGTATAGCTACCAAAATGAATAACACACTTTAACCTTTTCGGTCTGGTATTAAATTCTCTCAAAAATCTTAATGCACGTAGTAAATTTTAATGTTTAAGCCATTAGTTTTTCTCAGGCGTCAAAGCGTTAAAAGGTTTCCTCCTGACTTCTGGGGTCAGCACCAATCAAGCGTAGGTTCCCCCGGAACAATTGACGACTGGTTAAAGGGTCGTTAAGTGTTAGCATAACAATTAAGTGTCTCCCCGCCAGTTAAACCCGATTCGGGAGTCAACTGCGGCAATTAAGCCACTTTATATACAAACAAACACAAACATGTCTTTTAAGCCATCGTAAGATGATATGCAAATGAGATGGACGGCCTGAAAGTGTGTCAACTGTAAAGCAAACACCAACAGAAGCCGCAAAAATCCTTATGGCAAGGCCACAAACAAGAAGATGAGGACAATGGGAGCAGTGTCTGGTACTGGGACTTAACCCCTTGTCCCCGGGCACTTACAAACTTACGACTCTCGTTCAACAGCGATTTTCAGTGTCACGCTGCGATGCGGGATAAACCAAAAAAGCAAAGCGAAAAAAATTACAACAATTCAGATGCAGCAGCTAAACAAATTACAAAAAAAAATACAACATAACTCGCGCCTTACGACCTTGAGATTGGCGGCGTTAACCCATTACGAAAAATGGGTTATTTTTGACAATTACAAAAAAGAAAATATATAAATAAAGAAGAGAAAATAGATACCAAATATGTATATCATATATTTTGTAAATGTAGTTTTAGCTTAAAAACATAATAAAATATACTAATAATAATTAAATAATATGTATTGATAACCCTAGTATAATAATTTATTATTTTATATATATATATTTATTAAAATTTAATTTAACAAATAATGGGTTAATCTGCCCCTGCTCACTGGCATTGCCACGTTTTGCCGCCGTACTCATGGATTTGGCAATTTTCCCCACAGCCCAAAAACGTACGAAATGTTGCAAGAATCTCAGCGTAGCCAAAGTATAAAAAAAATAAGAGCCCCAGATAATTGCAAGTCGTAACAATCCGAGCGAGATTATAACGAAAAGCACAGCCGCACAACAACAAAATTACCGATGCCGGACAGGCATGCAGGCAAAAGAAGTGGATGGCCCTGCCCCTCAGGTGATTGCATGTGGCACGTGTTCATGACATTCCTCCCAGTCCAAGTCCGATGGTCATGCGGCACTCGGAGGCACTTTTAATGGCATTGCGACCCAATTGCAGTCGCCTTGGGAGTGCAGATCACATACTATGTGATCATTTTTAATCGCTAACCGATGCAATTCGATTTGTAATTGTAGGAAAAAATCTAGAGATTTTTAAATAAAATACAATAGTTGTCATCGTAAACTTAATAAACATTTTTACTATTATATTATCTGAATAATTCTTGTTATCCAATTTAAAGACTTCTCAGAAGGTACAAAATGTCACGCCAAATAAGGTTTTCTTTAGCATTTAACCATTTGTTACCTCACTTTAGAATTACGTTCTCCTTTAAATTTGCTGCCAAGACTATACAACTTTTTTCTTACTTTAAAATCTTAAAAAAATACCCCTAGCATTCATAAATAATAAAGTTGGCCGGTAAACATTATTATTTAGGGCTTTATCAAGGTCATTTTTCTCCGCGTTCGCTTCTGCGTAGCCTCCTTACCCTCCAATTCCAGTGTTAATTTTTTTGTTGCCCCCAGTTTTTTTGCTCACCGTGGATGTGGCAAGAATGCATGTAAAAATGGTTATTGAATTTATGATTAATGTATGTGCGCATTGTTGTCATTGAGGAGACCACAAATTGGCCCGGCCAAGGCCAACCAGTGCGGCAAGAAATCCAAGAAACCCCGAGATAAACGGGAAGAGATAGCATTGCGGCTGCTGCCAAAGCAGCTGTGGTGGGAACAGAAAAACTAAAGAAATAAAGACAAGGCCCAGTAACAGTGACAACACCGGCAGGCAGCAATGGAATAATCCCAAGATGCAGATAGCCTGAAATGAGATATAAACAAAACAAATGACGGGCAATCACAACAAATCGCGCAATGAGTGATGCCATGGGAGGGGAGCAGTGTTAGTGGCTGCTCCCGCCTTCAGCCAGGCGCGGCACAAAGCAAAATTGTGTGTGTGTGTAATTCTCCACCTGCATTTTAATTTGGCCAAATGCAGACGTAACCCGACGCCAGGCCAAATATTTCGACAGCCCGGGCCTCGTCGGGATGGGGATGGGGGCTTCAATTGCAATTACCTTGGCGTCGCACCGGAGCACGCAACCGAACCGAGCCAGTGTATGGGACGACGATCGGGACGTGAACGTGCCAAGTGCTCCGCCGCCTAACGGCTAAACGGATCGAACCCACAGAGAAGCCGCCTCCAACCATCTCGCCGAAGGAAAGCGAAACGAATCGAAACGAAAGACTTAGGCAAAAAACTTGCTCGGCACGCGCCAAACTTTGTGCGCCAGAGGGGCGAACTGGTGTGTCAGGAACAGGTTGGATCGGGGGCGTCGAACATGTCGGCTCGATCAGCTGACTAATCTGGGCAAGTTGAGCTAGGTCGGCAAATGTTTACACTGGGGGAAAGGTTTAAATAAATTTTATATTTATATTAGGAATTTATTTAATAAATAAAATAGTTCAAAATAAGTATTTAAATATAATAATTATAGATTAATTTCAAAAATTCGGCAAGCTAAAAATAAACTTATATACGCAGTGAAAAAAGCATCTTCGACCCAATACGATACATATATTCTTGAAGAGTCCATCTAGCCATGTCCGTTTGTCCGTCTGGCCGTCGGCCCCTTTTTGGTCCTTACTTATGGGCTTGTATGTTTGTAGATAAGGGAACGCGTTGAATTCACACCTTTTAAAGTATCGAGTATTATAAAAAGTATTAAAAAACTATCGTCAATCAATATAACTTATTTTAAATATATTATAGTTTACTATAAGTTGACACATTTTAATTATTTGTATTTATTTTAAATTAAATATCTTTTAATCTGTTTAGTTATTTTGAGTTGTGAAATTATTTTAAATGAATGTAAGCTTTGAAGTAGAGAAGCCTTTTTTTCTCCGCGTAACTTGCCTTGCCATAGAAATGCCAGATAAATGTCCGTTTTATATTAAGAGGAGCAAACCTATCTGCCTTAAATCAGCACTTTGGGAGCCTCAGCTATTTTTCATATCCACAAGCACGCGATCCGCAGTCCAACAAGTTGGCCCCAAACCACCGATCGTGGCTGCAACTCGGGCCTAGCTAAGCTCTCTGAACATCGAGTCTCGGTCAGTCGAGTGTCGAAGCTCAAGCCAGACGGTTGCCAATGCAGATTGTTCGTCGCGCCAGACCCCAAGATCCCCAAGAAAGTGTCACTCTGTCCGTGAGAAGTAGCCCCAACACGTAGACCCGGCCCAAGGATAACCCTGTTGCAATACAATCGGATCCGATCCAAACCAAATCGAGTGCCCAGACCCGCGACACGTAACGTGCGACGAGTGTGACGAAAGTATAGAGAGAGAGCCGTAGATAGTGACGACGTAACCGTTACGCCCAAGTGCAGGCCACCGCCGCTGCATTTGCCAATTTGCCCCATTTTGTGTGTCCGACTGAGCGTGAGTCGTCAGGGGAGTGAGTGTGCCGGTTGCCAGTGCCACACACAGTGTGTGAGAGTGTTGTGAGTGCTTCGATCTGATTCCTTTCGATGCGGCCCACCGTCGAGGACCGGGGTCGTCTGCTGATGACCCTGTTGCTGCACTGCCTGGTGGCCATGCAGGTGTGCGGCCGGGCAGGTGCCTTCACGCTGCTCTCGCCCTTCAGCTACACCTCGCTAAGCTTCAAGAACCTTCTCAACTCGGTGCTACTGTCAAGCAATGCTAACCTGGCAGGCGGTGGACGCAACCTCAAGTCGGATGTCCTCGAAGATGCCTCACTAATTACGGTGAGATTGAGTAAAAAGAAATCCTTAGAAAATATATTAACAGAGGGATATATATATTAAAGAAATACTCTGTTAACTTATTTAAAAAAATTAAATACTAAAAATTAAAAACCGAGCCTTGTGAACCATTCCCAACATCACTTTATATAAACAGAGAAGTCCCCCAAGTCGGTCAAATATTTCCGCTTGACTTCCCCTTAGGCATTCACATAAGTTTTCCTCACAGTTTTTACTTTATTTTTCTTGGATTTTTCGCTTTGTTATTGTTACGGTTTTCTTGGCGGCACAATCGCGCTTAGTTCTGGTATTTATTTTTGTTGAATTCTTTTTTGTGTGTCAAATGAATTTACACTTTTCACTAGGCGACGTGAAAAGAAAGTTACCGTTCTGAGTGGGTTCGTTGACCAAGAACCATCAAGTGGTTTAGTTGAGCTACCTGCGGAGGGCAATGGTCACCTGTCGTGATCAACTGCAGTTGGAATTGCACCGACAGACTTCCCTTTGTTTGGTAAGCGGAGAGAGAGGGAGAGTGGTCGTAACTCGTGAAAATTTCGTTGCCTTTTTATGGCGTTAATCATGTCTAACTTCGGCTAGTGAGTTAACTCGCGTACGTAATACCTGGATTAATTTCTTAAGCTGCGCCTAATTAAAAGATTTATGAGCTTGCATTGCTGGTTAAATAACACTTTAGGTGGTGTTTGGGACTTATGGCTTTGTCTCAGCCAAAGAACCATCAAAAGTGCAATATTTGCTGGTTTACCGGGTATTCCATGCGTCAGAGAAATCCATACAGGTTTTCGTTTTCGTATTCATTTGTTTATTACTTTCAAGCCCCCACTTACAGCCAAACAAAAGCCTGGCCTGTAGCCTTCGATGGAATATGGATCGGATACGAAATAAGCATTTTATTTCAACCAAAGTTAGACGAAACGATCGCTTTTTTAGAATTGATGGCCCCATTTGTTGCGGCGTGGTGGCCTTGAGCCCATTTACAACGCTAACTTACGTGCCCAGCAATTAGATCAACATTTTCATTAGGCTTACAAACGCACCTGCCGATTTCCCTAAATTTTCCCAAAGGCCAGAAAATTTGCATTTTACTTAAAAGTCAGAAAGTTACATATGAGACTAAACAACAGTAATCAAATAAAGCTGTGGATTACCCAATAGTTTAGCCATTTTTTTTCGGGGAGAGGTCAACAAACAGAAGAAGTGAAAATGAGCCAAGCCAATAAAGCCGTACTGAGCTAAGCTGGTGGTAAAAAGTTATTAACATGTGAGCAACTACACATTGGCGACGTAACGTAACGTATTTATGCGATTTACGTGATTCGCTACATTGCGCAGACCCAGAAACTAATAAAGGGTACAGGGTGCAGAGGTACAGGTAGACATACCACTCCTGCCTATTGTCAACTGCTCAAGTGTATCTTATGCAAAGTCACGGCTGGTCACGAGCGCGTGTCTGCACTGTAACTGTTGCTCTGCTCGGAATAAAACACCAAAAAGCCTCTCCGTAATTTCTGCACGTTGCCAAATTGCATAATCGCCGGGCCTGGGAGATGGCCAGATACACAGTTACACAGATACTATTTCTCGGGGGACACCTTTGACGGTGGCGAACAATAACAAATTGAAATTGTCAACGCTACACAATCATCAACGTGCAATTAGCCTGGCTCCGTCCACGTTCAGCGCTTGACTGACTTTGAAATATGGGTTAGCAGTCGGAGTTGGCTCTTGGCCACAAACCCGTCGTCGTCCGTCGTCGTCCTCCCACCAAAATGTCAACGAGGAAGGCCCGCAGGCATCGTCCCGATAATCAGGAAATAACATAGTTACAGCACTTGGCTCAGCGCTACGTTTTCCCCCATTGTTTTTTGCATAAAAGGTTTTGTTTTTGCCTTAATTTGAATTTAAAGATTTCCGCAATGTCTCGGCTGCCAAAGACTGGCAAATTGCTGTCGTTGGGAATGTTTATTTCGAGGTGTTGTTAAAAAAAACATAAAAACGATAGACTAACAGAAGAAAATTAAATTTAAGGGACAATTTTATTCATTTAATATTTAATGCTTCGATGATATCTATAAAGCTTAAGAAAATGCATTAAAATCTGTTATTGCCCTTAAAATCTTCTTAATGGTTTCATTTAAAAACAAATCAATCATCCAGGCAATTATTCAAATTGAATATGAAATGTGTTTTTCTTTTGCTTACCGTTTAATCGAATTCTGGCAACCCTAATCGATCAATCTAATTTGCATAATTTGTTCAAGTCTCTGCTCCACTTGATCAGCATCTCAATCGAAAAGTTCAAATGTGATTAACCTCTTAGATTTTAATGCCATTAAAACGATGTCAGTCGGCGGTATATAGTAAGCCAGCGGCCCAGAAAATGCAGCCGAAGAAGACCTGAGGGGAGTGGAGTGGAGAATGGACGGATGGATGAAGAAAAACCAGTTGGGGTCGACGATGCGATGACATCGAGACGCTTCGAACGGCAATCATTATAATGAGTGGAGTGTGATAAAAGCGAAGTCAATATCAAGGTCAGTTACAAAATGAACGATGGTCTCAAAGTTGGATATATCGACACAGAGCCCCATCCATCCATCCGTCGGGCACCTCCAAAGGTAAATCCGCTGACAAGCTCACCTCAAGTTCGAGCATCAAAAGTGTTTTATGCAAATGATTCGAAAAAAGGCGCGCCGAAAGCAACAGCAGCCCCTCCAAGCGTTGACACCAAAAAATTTGCATTGATTTTACAAAGCAAACGAAAACATGGAAGACCATGTCCCATGCTCCCATGCAACACTGGATGTACAGTAGCTATCGCTTACACTAAATCACATCGTAAAGTGTAATAAATAGAGGAGATATATGATCCATTATTGACTTTATTTCATTGCTATTTCATTTGGTAACACCAGAGTTAAGCAGCTTTTCCGCTATATTGATTTTCACAGAAGAGGCAACTTTCTTTTTCTTGAATATATACAAAAATATAAATAACTTAAGAGTATAAAAGAGTGTTAAACTATTAATATATTGATAATAAAACAAGAAATTAGTTTCCCTTTTTGTGGATATCAATTATAACGATACTTTCAACGTCAAAATCAATATTTGCGGTCATATTTAGGCAGTATGTTGAAGATATTTGGCTTTGGCTTCTAATGGGGAGTGAAGGGTAGTTTCCCATGCAACAGCTTTTTAATATCTCATATTTTTGTGGTATTTTTAACTTATAAAAAAACAATTACAAGTTTATTATTACTCTAAGTTCCTTCTAGGCAGTATCCACTTTACACTCAACATTGCCAATTAGCGTGGACACAAACCGGGGACAGGCAAACACACGAAAAATTAGTGGGTCATGATGAGCGATATGATAATCGCGCCTCAAGACTGCTTTATAGGTGCTAATAAAGTTTTGGCGGCTTTTTTAGCCCAAAGCGAACGCATAACTTCAGTTAGCAAAGCAGTAAAAAAATGTGAATAAAGAAACCGAGATAGAAATAAAAGAGATACAATCCATTTTCGCATTAGCCCAGGTCGAAAAATCAGTGTAGTTGAACATTTACTTTTTCCACCTGTCGCTGGCTGGCTTGCTCTCCTCTCCCCACCCTTTTATTTATTTAATTATAGTTTTTCCAACATTTGCGCGCATTGTTTGCAGCCGGCAATTTATTTGATTTATTCACTCTGCCAGGGCTTTGTATTTAAATTGGCGTTAAAACAAACAATTCAAATATTTGTGCAATATTTTGTTGGTCCAGCCAGTGTTTTTGTCTTATTATTATTAGTTTATTCAACAAATGAGTTTATTTAGGATTTCTACATGATTGCCCAGCTGAATCGAATAAAACCTTAAAATAATCAATCCAAATATGCATAATATAGGCATTATTTGAAACAACAATCCATTATATGCCTATTTGTATTTTTAAGCCAGAAGACTAATGTATTCAAGAGGTAACAGAACAATTAAATAAATATCTGTGCAATTTGTGTGGATTCTCTATGGATAAATATTGCTGAATTTTTTATTACTGGGCATTTGTCCATCTACGTGAATTTCCAAACTTTTTCGAGATTGGCCAACGTGGTCGAGGCGGGCGGGAAAATCCAGCTGCCGGCCCGCACTTTGTTGCATTTTGCGCGTCTATGCAACGCCTTCCTTTCCAGCTCTTTGCAAATATTGGCCTGGCGGCTAGTTGTGTTTCGCAAAAATGTGTGTCAAGCCAAGGAAAACAAAAACTTCCCCGAGTAGCATCGCCAGCGGCATCTCCACCAGCTGTTGCAACTTTTCGGGGCTTGGCCAAGTCACTTTCTGCGCCGGCTTCTTCGCACCTCGTTCGCTCGGTCGTTCATTCATTCTTTTTCAGCAGCGTCGAACAAAGAAATTACGCAAGACCAAAGCAGGCAAGGAAATTGCCAAAATAAAAATATATACATTCGAGTAAATAAAAACAAACCAAATTTATGCTCAAACATTTAGCAGAAATCGGCCGAAAACAGAGCAGGAAAAAAGACTTGACTGCCTTACTTTGCGTACCACTTCCTCGTGTTGTCCAACCAGCCGGCAAAGTCAGTTGGCCAATTGCAGTGTTTGTATTATTTTTGTGTTTTTTTTCTTTTCGGGCCATTCGCTGCCAAGGTTAATTAAAATGCCAGCCAGCAGCTCCCAGAGGGTCTCTTTCGGCGTTTGTTTATTTTGTTTGTAAGTTTAAGTAATCGCGTGTTTATAACTTAACTTCTGCAATTGTGTTATGAGTTTTTCTTTTTTTTCGGGCACCCACTACCCCAGCGGGGAATTACATAACGAACTTATCAAAAGTATCACGGATTTCTGTTAAAACCTATAAACAGGAAGAAAAGTATGCTGTCATACAGTGCGTATGCGTGATACGTGACTGGGTTAAACTATGGGGATGTACTTATAAAGGTTGCCGCGTGGACTTTTGCGTCACCTGTAGTTCCCATTAAGCGGCTTCCAATGATCAATAGTACATAGTTGTCAGCTGTGTCAATAAAGAAATTCCATAAGGTTCTTAAATATTATTTTATAAGCTCTCCCCCTCTCTCTCTCGGGAGGTATAGAATAATTCCATTATTCAATGCCAAGCCAGGCGCACAAGCAATTTGCTCTTAGCCCTCCTGGACCGCAGCAGCTTGACGACTTGCAACTTTATTAACTTGTTGATGCCACAAATTAAAATTCATTAGTACAAAATGACTGTGGTTAAGGCCAGACGGAATGCCTCCTCCTTGACGATGACGTCCCCAGTGGAGGGATTCCCAGGGTTTTCCCACCTGTTCATCTACTTCAGCCCATCTCCCTCCCATCTGAACTATGCAAATTGAAAGAGCTGTGGGGAGCAGGTGGAAAAAAAAATAAACCTCGACCAAGCCAACTCAATTTCACACTGCCATGATTTGCACTTCTAACACCTTTCTCTCCTCCTTCTCTCCGCTGGATTTCTTTCCGGTTTTTCCTGCCTTCGTATAGCCCAAATTAATACGCAAATACGGATACCCATCTGAGACGCACACGGTGGTGACAAAGGATGGCTACATCCTGGAAATGCATCGCATCCCCAAGAAGGGAGCCCAGCCAGTGCTACTCATGCATGGAATCCTGGATACCTCGGCCACGTGGGTGCTGATGGGTCCCAAGTCTGGATTGGGTGAGTCTCACAATATATTGTAATTATAAAAAATGAAATGAAAGAGTTTCCAATAAGATTTAAGGGTAAAGCAAAAATTCTTTAAATCACCCAATCCCTTCCAGGCTACATGCTTTCCGATCTCGGCTATGACGTTTGGATGGGCAACTCCCGTGGTAATCGCTACTCAAAGAACCACACCAGCCTCAACAGTGACTACCAGGAGTTCTGGGACTTTACCTTCCACGAGATGGGCAAGTACGACCTGCCAGCGAATATCGACTATATCCTAAGCAACACGGGCTACGAGCAGCTGCACTACATCGGCCACTCGCAGGGCACGGCCATCTTCTGGGTCCTGTGCTCCGAGCAGCCGGCCTACACCCAGAAGATCACCTCGATGCACGCCTTGGCCCCCATTGCCTACATCCATGACATGAAGAGTCCCCTGTTTCGCACCCTTGTGTTGTTCCTCGACTTCCTCACGGTGAGCGCCCTTTTGCATTTTGTATTTTCCATTTGCAATCCATGTGCCCCGTTCTTGTTGTTGCAGGCGGCCACACGAATGCTGCGCATCACGGAATTCATGCCCAACACGAAATTCCTAGTGGACCACAGCCAGGTTGTGTGCCACGACAACGCCATGACGCAGGATGTCTGTTCCAATATCCTGTTTTTGGTCGCCGGCTACAATTCTGAACAGCTGAACAAAGTAAGAGAGAATGCATTGAGAAAAATAATTGGGAGAAAAGGAAATGTTAGATAACGAAAATATCCTTATCTGCGATATATGAAAATGAGAAATATTTATAAATCTCGTATGTAGAAACATATTATTTAATTTATTTGTCTCTCCGATTGTACTGCTCTGATTCGCACATACATATATCTACTTTAGATAAATATCAATAATCGATTATGGTTATTTTCTTCCATCGTAAAATTAGTTTAGTGTTAGTTTAGGGTTTTCGCTTAATATTGAAAGACTATTAAACTTCTAAAATCTTTTAAATAGAATTACACTTTAGAAATCTCTATCATTAAAGTTAATTAAAAGTTTCTGACAACATTTTTCCCTCTGTATTGTATGCCAGCCTAGGAAAAAGGGGAAAAGGTGGCTGGAATTGGATTTTCGTTGTGTTTTGGCCACGATTTGGCGTGACTTGCAGGCACGCCGAGAGCCATCGATTTGCGGTTTGGGGAAGCCCTGTCCTCGGGTCGTCCTTTTGATTGTCTTCATTAAGTTGGCACTTAATTAACCCGCCTTAGCTCGTTTCCAGTTGAGATTGCACTTCGACATGTGGCTCCCTATTACAAGGTTTTTAAATTAAACTGAACCCAAAATACCGCAATTTCCATGCTGCTTGCCACAATGCAAATTTAGCAGCAGTAATGCGGGGCCGCAATTATTGATGGCTTGAAGGTAATTCCCGGCACACACTATCTTAATACCCGGGCCTGCCACGGTGTTTGCATTAAATAAGCTCAACGCCCTGGCAAAACTTTGGCCGATAATCGACCGCAAGTTAAACACCCGCAGATTCAAAATTATGGCCCACAAAGTGCGGCGGCTTAAATTACTCGAACCACATGCAACTTCGACCCCTGAACCGACCGGCCGCCCGGTATCTGGCATTGAAAGGGGTGTCATTATCCATTATGTCAACGGGCGCCAAGAGTGTGCGTGGGATTGTCTTCGTGTTGTCCTCGCTGGCGATGTTTGAAATTGGCATAATTAACCGGCACAAATGCTTGGATGCCCTGGATGCCGGGTTGCCGGGAGAGCCTGGCTGCCAGAAATGGACGACAACGAGCGACAATGCATGCAAATTAGGCGCGATTCTGTGACCCAACATGGACTCCTCCTCCACCTCTCCCTTGATCAGTAATTTAGCTCGATATAGCCATGTTGCCCCAACACGAAACACGGTTCAGCGTTGTTACATTGTGTCCGAAACAGGTGTACAAGCCAGAGTTGTTGACCAGACACTGGGGAAAATTATAGACCGAATTGGAGACAAAATCAGTTCAGAAATCAGGATTTCTTTCATAGCTTTTTCAATAAATTATATTTAATTATTAATATAATTGTTTTTAGACCATGCTGCCCGTAATGCTGAGCCACACACCCTCGGGCGCCTCCATCAAGCAGCTGGAGCACTTTGGGCAGCTGATGAAGTCAGGACACTTCCAGAAGTTCGACCGCGGCTACCTGCGCAACCAGCTGGAATACAACCGGATGACCCCGCCCGACTATGACCTATCCCGGGTTAAGGTTCCCGTGGCCCTGTACTACTCTGTAAACGATTTGCTAGTGTCTACCACCGGTGTGGATCGATTGGCCCGAGAGCTGCCCAACGTGATCGACAAGTACCTGGTGCCCATGGAGCGTTTCAATCACTTGGACTTCCTCTGGGCCATCGATGTGAAGCCCCTGGTTTATAATCGCCTCGTGCGCAATGTACGCCGCGTGGAGAACCATCGGGCCAAGTTGACGGCAAATCTGGCCAGCTATTTGGCCATGCAGCTGCAGCGGCAGCATCTTCGCCAGCAGATGGTGGAGCAGCAGAAGATGGACAGTATCCTGCCGCCTAATGTGCACTTGCCGCATGGATTGGCCACCAACACCTTGCCTCCCGCCATGCCACCGCCTACAATTATGCCACTGACCACTGAGAAGCCAGATGACAAGGAGCAGGTCCTGACCACGGCCAGCAGCAGCCCAGCCACGGAGATGCCAACGGAGGCGTGACTTTGACCCAGCTCTTTTCGTTCCAATTTCATATGACTGTGATGACATTTTTAACAATTTACCGATCGCAGCATCGCCAGGTCTTCCCATCGAAGGAGGAGGAGGAGGGAGGGAGGGCCTCCGGGTCAGGTGCAATCACTCAGGCGCATTCCATTCCCATGCAACCAAGCATCCATCCTTACACACACAGAGCCGCTCTTTTTCCACCAGAATTATTTGATTCGATTTCTGTGCT
The DNA here is from genome assembly GCA_018904695.1 of Drosophila parvula. Classification (NCBI taxonomy): domain Eukaryota; kingdom Metazoa; phylum Arthropoda; class Insecta; order Diptera; family Drosophilidae; genus Drosophila; species Drosophila parvula. The sequence continues at coordinate 22,065 of JAEIIG010026002.1, forward strand.
ACTTTTAACACTTTAATTTATGTGTACAAATTTACGTGTAATTGTAATAATAATTACGTTTATTTTTAATAAATGAGATATGTTAAGAACAATTTGAAAAGGTTTGTTTTGTATTAATTATGGCTTGGAAAAGAATATAGTAATCCTTAATGAAGATGCATGGAATATGGGAAATTTTTAAAAGAATAAGATATGTTCCTTCTGTTACAATTATATTTCTAATGCTGATTAATACTTTAAAAATATCTATGTGCATTCGTGGCAGTATATTGCAATTTTATTTCTTTTCAATTAATGGAAATATAGGTAAAATGATTATTATTTCTAAAGAGTTCGTTTTATTGAGATTAAATGTTATTATTACAATTTATTTGATCTGAAGGTCTTAGCAGCTATAGCCTAAGCCCCTTTGTTAGCATTTAGACTTAACTATAACAATAATAAATAATTTTAGATTTCAAACAACCATTTCAAATTATTTCCCAGTGCCCTCCAAACGTTACTTATTCGACATGAAATCTACATTTCGTGTCATATCGCCAGCACTGGGAAGTATGCAACATGGATAGTCTTTTTTATACTTTTGCGTCCACTTGCATGCTATAACTTGTATCGATTTCATCGATTTTAAATATGAAATTAATTAAAGAGCAAATACAAATTTTTCAGTCGGATAAGTACAGTCGAAATATTCGACTCCAAACTTCAGAAGTCGCCAAAAAGCAGTGGGTCCTGTGAGGACGTATTGTGAGAAAACCGGGAAGCAGGCAACAAACAGGACCAACGCTTAATTGCAACTTAAAACGCAACTCATTTCGACAGGCAGCGCGCAAAACTTTATCCTAGCCGCAGCAGGAGTCGCGGCCACAGGACCAAGACCTAGGTTGCACTGAAGATATTTTAAATATCTTTAATATAATTTGCAAAGCTAAAATATAATTTGTGCTCTTTTTAGTTAATGATAAATTGTATTTTTAATTTAAAACCATTGAGGATTGCTTAAATTAACCGTAAAATAAATTAATTACATTAAAAATATTACATCATTATGACTTAATAAAAGTTACCTCGAAATTACGATTTTAAATAAACATTTCACCTAAAAATAGGGCATATTTATAAGCAAGTTAATGTATTTATTTTAGCTTATCTATAAATACAAATTTGCCTTTATGAAAAATGTAATTTTTCCAGTGCCCGGATCGAATCCCGGACTGGAAATGTCGGAGAGAGCCTGCGGACCGCAGTTGTGCACTTGCAGCGACAACTTTAAGCCGCCTTCCCAATGAATTGCCTTCATTTGTCGTCGTTTGGCGTCTGGCGACCGGAGACCCGCCACCGTCGACCATCCAGGAGCCAAAGAAAACGCAGCGTCTGTGACTGTAGGCAAACTTGCCGCGCGCACTGTTGCTGAATAAACAGCCAAACACAAACACACAGTGGGTGACAGGCGCAGAATGGGATTAAGGCAAGGCGGCGACGAAGCCAGCATAAAAGTCGCAACTTTCAGGTGATATTACCTCTGGGCTGAATGACGACTGCTGCCGGCAGTCCGAAGGGAAATGAAAAATGCAGTTCCTGTCGGTGGTCTGACTTGTTGTCAGCGACTAATGTCGAATTGCATCCGTTGCGAATACACAAAACTGAAGGAATGAGGCTTTAAGAGGAACTATCTTTCCTTTTTTTTATAAACATTATGGTTAAAAAGAACATTATATTGAAGGAAAGACAGCCTGAAGGCCTCAGTTAATTCTATGCTAGAGTTAATAATAAATAAATTAATGGATAAACCTATTGCAGTGAATCAAAATATTTCAGATATTTCTTGAAAAATTTCAAATGATAATTAAATCTTCAGAAGCGCAAATTCTGCTTAACTATGAAAGTTTTAGGCAGTGTTTCCTGTAGTGTGATATCAACCATACGCCAGGTTGTCCTTGTTTCATTGTTTATTCTTGCTCTCGATACGGATGGGGAAAAAAGTAAAGAGAGTTAGAATTAAAATAACAAAAACACCAATGGCGGCACAAACATGCAGCCACAGATGCAGGAGCACAACTGACACAAATTCAACTTTAATTAAAGTTTCGCCCGAGGATGCGTTGCCAGCGAGGAGAACGACGAGAAATAGTTGGTGAGAAGCACCTCCCGGGAGCTAGCAGGGAGCCCACATGTTTACACATTGCTTTTAACTAACTTTGACAGACTCCCAGGACTCGCTCCCGCCTGCTCCTCCGCTGAGCTGTCATTTTTTGCCATCCTTTTGCTTTCTGCTCTTCTTCATTTGCCTTTATATTTAGTACGAACAAGTGATTTGTTAGAGCCCCGCCCACAATATCCGCCTTCCTTGAGCCTTCGCCTTGCCACCGCCTGTTTCTTTTCCTCGTGTAAACAAGACATTAAGTACAACAAAATAATTAAAGTCAATTAGTGGCTCTTGCCTCGTGCAACTACTAACATTTTGTATCTCTGGCTATCTTCCTCTTACTCGTACATTCCCTGCCTAAGCTCTTAGCCAAGTTGGCTTTTGGCTCTCAGTTGTTGTTGATTTAGTTTTGGCTTATAATGGCATTGTAGGGCTCATTCAGTGGCTGTCATTAGCGTCATAGATGCAGACACACACAAGCTCAGAGAGCAGCGCCACATCATAATTTATTAAATCAACTTGTTCTAGTTACTGGCCCTCAACTTGAGCCAATTTTTGCCCAAGTTAACTTGGCTTCAATTAAAGATACTTGTTAGGCAAGACTAGCATATATTCTGTGGTTCTCTTTAAGGCAGTAAATTATCATAAATTTAATTAGCATTCAGTGAAGCCGTATAAAACATTATATTAAGTAATTATTGCGACCATCTAACCGTTAATGAACTTTAAGGCTTAAAATTATTAAAGATAATATATAAAAAAGAGCACACAAAAAAAGTGTCACTGCCGAGCTTAATTGCATTAACCACTGTCATAACAATGACCAACAATTAAGTAAAGCCTTTTAATTAAGGATTAATAAATGAATACATATATATTCCTGCCATCTATGATATTCCGATTCGTTCTCTGATTCGATAATTGAATTCTCAGCAAAGGCAAAAGGACAATGCCCAGCTTTTCATTTGTATTGCATTCCATAATAATATTATTTAATACATTCCAAAAGCTCATGTCTATTGTTTCGTTCTGCGAATAATGACGACTGCAATTGAAATTTAAAAACAAACAGAGTTACAGAGTTTCAAGTTCCTTCAAACTGAAGAGGCATTCGAAACTCCACTGACTCTTTTGCTGGAGAATCAACTTTGATTACAAAGTAATGAGCTTAAAACATTGCTGGCAGCTACCACCCCAAATTGATTGATTTTGAAGGGACTCCCACTCCCTCTCCGCTTTCTGCATTTCCAATTGAAGAAATTTAGAAATAAACATTAGCATCGAGAGTGGGCCGTAATCGTTAAGCAATAAAGTGCCACGCCCTCCGGACAAATTGCTGCCAATGGGCGACACTTCAAAGTCCTTGAGGGGGCCAGTCCTTCAATGTTGGCAAATTACATTTGGTAAGGAAGCGAATTTGCATGCGAAATGTTGCCCTAATGATTTTCCGAAGCATTAAAATCAACGGAGCCAGCAGAGCCAAATGTGATGGGAGCTTACTTCGCTCCGCATTTAAATTACATTTATGCCTGGCTCGGTCCAACTTTGATTCTAACGATAGCAGGAAGAGGCACTTTAATAATAATGATTTCAAGTCATTTCAAGTCCTGCTGCCCTGCCTAATGACTTCTCCTTCGCTGGCCACAGGGCGTATGATTAATACTTTGTTTACACTTGAAGTAGCCCCGACGCCGACGTCGAGCAAAATTGAATTCTCAATTCATCACCTTCCCACACAGCAGCAGCACCAGCACCAGCAGCAGCAGCCTTCCTTCGAATTTTGCATAAATATTTCAGCCAGCCAGCCAGCCAGCCAGCTCTCCATCATCAGTTTAACAAACTAATTTGCTTGCCAAAAAGACTTTCGTTGAGAGCGTTTTATAAGTCATATTTACGTTGGCCGCCTGCCAAGTGGCCTTTGTGTCCGGCATTTTGACGGCAGGAGCTCCATTTAAGTGAGTGCCAGGAGTAGCAGCCTCTCGGCTCCGGGCCTCCTCTCTAATGATGTTATTGAAGTTGACTGAAGGTGTCCGAGGCAGGACTCGAGGTCGCAACAAAAACCAATCATTAGATAAATCATATATAGCCTCGGCCACGCCCCCGACCCAAATCGGGGTCATTTAATGATTTCACAGCTGAATATTTCCGCTGAACTAGGCAGAAAGCTGGAACTTAGGGGTACAGTGGAGCTTCCATAACACAAGCCATAAGAAGTTAAGGAAAATAAAAAGGTCTAGATTAATATCTATCCTAAATTCAATACCATTTTTTTTTGGATATTTATAAAAAAAGCAATATTTTTATGGGGATGTCATATCGAATTTGTTTCCCTGTACATCCCTAGTTCAACCTGTTAAAAAGTCGACCTATTCGAGCACCCACTGTCCTTCAATAGAGCCCAGTTCATTGTTATTACCCATCGTAGTTGTCAGTTGTGGTAGTTATGGTCGTTATGGCCTCTCAGTGCTGGTGATGGCAAGATGTTAAGATTCCCGGCCACGTCCCGAAGACATTTTGTGTTGAGTTGACAGAAAACTTGTCCTTATGGTCAACCATATTTATGTTGTTGTTCAAGTTTGTCGCTAAACGAGAGTTTTGTGGTCGCTTTTCTGGCTCGATAAGAACTAATTATGAAAGTTCTTACGCAATTTGCTCTCACTGACAACCCAAGCGAATCAATTTTGTGGGAATTTATGCGCCTAATAGATATTGCCACCGGAAAGATAAGAGGAATGCGATGAAATACATTAAAATTTCAAATGAAATTGGTTGGTGAACAACGGCCGACAGCATTGAATATCATACACAATGACTGCTGGTCTGGAATTCCGCCACAAAGCTGACTCATGTCCAAGTGTATAAAAAAGCCCCAACTTATGGGGTAAGTTTGCTTCTACGGAAAATGTCAAACACTCACAAAAATAAGCAAGTTAGCATCAGTCACAAAGAAATGGTTTAAGGTCATCAACTCGAAGCTTTATTTATTTATGAGACCAATCAAAGCTTTAATTATTAGAGTATTATTTCCACAAATTCCTTAAAGTCTACCGGAAATAGAACCGGGGATTAACGCTGAACTGTGCAATAAATTATTAAACTGGAACTAGAACTGGAACTATGTTTCAGTAAAGCGAGTATAAATATAGAAAACAGTTGAAGCTTTTACTTTAAATTCAAGAAAAAATAATAACTCGTAGAACTTCGCTTAAAATCAATTACTTTCTCTAGAAATATATCAATCCACCTCAAGTTCTGTGGAAAAAGAAATCCCTAGTCGAAATCGTACTTGGTGTTCTCAACTTTCTGAATTAATTTCTGGAAAAAGACCAGTCATTTTTATGTTCACGAGAGGCGTCGAGTTTATTTTCAACAAATACAAAGCTGTTGCATTTCCACTCGATTACTGGAAATACTCAAGGCGCAATCAGACACTCTTTCTGGCCAAGACAATGGACCATGTCCCAGAGCGCCCAACTGATTCTGATCGAATTAAGTTAATGTTTAACAGACTCCGACATGAGAGCGTTGAATAACCGCGAATTATGAGAGGCCATCGAGTTGTAACCGACTAATTGCCATACCAGAAAGCCGGTTTGCCGCTCCGGGCCAAAATCAATATCAGAGGTGAGCACAGGTGAGTGCGAGTGTGACGAGTGTGCGTTGAAAGTGAAATTGAACTGGAGAGGGGGAAGTGCCATTTAAAAGATGTTTCTGGGCCAAGTACGCGCCGTCTTACCACCTGTACTTCAGGTGCCATCAAAGCGCCCGAGCTCGAGCCCGAGACCGAAATCGAAATCGAAACCGAGGAGCAGCTGGCGGCTCAGCTGAGCCATCGAGACCCAAGCCCGGGAACAGTTTTTCATCAAACGCCTTAAAAGCTTGAGCCGGAGCTGCAAACGGTTTAGTTCCTCGCCGCAAACAAAACTAGTCACAACAAACGTGGAGCGGAAGCCAGCAGCGTCGAGTGAACCAGTTAAGATCCCAGCGACATATCCGCTAAAGGTAGAGATACGCTGCAAAAAAATAAGAATCATTTTGAGTGATTAAAAAAAAAGTTGAAGTGATTAATGCTTTAAAAATAATATATTTTGTAATATATTGTAAAGTAATATTCTATAGGTGAAATTAAGATCAAACTTGTGTGCTCATTTCAATCTATACTTAGGGACTTTAATAACTTAAATGGGACAAAACACACTTATTATTACTAATACCTATTAAATAAGGAACCCAAGAAACCAGGCTTTAATTTAAAGACAATTAAAAGAATACAATTAAATTGTGAAATTTCAAAATCCAGCCATAAAATCTTCACCAAGAGTGCTACTTAACACACTCCAAAGACATCTTTTTCTGACACTCCTTGTTATACCCCAAACGAGCCAATATTTATTTTATTACCAAGTATCTTTTTTAGTGATCGTAAAAAATGATAAATTATTTTTTTTTATCTGCAGAAATAGAGAGAAAGAGAGCGAAACTACAAAGAGCGGTGGCTCCCCAGAAAGCTTTCCGAGACAGGAGCTAGTTTTGTCGTGAGCCAAAGTGAACGTAGCTCTCGGCGAGTGGAAACCACAATCGCGGTTGATTCATTGCCACCGAGCCACTGAACCGCCTTGCATTCCGCGAATACCCGAAAAACAAGAAGTCCGCCGAAAATGCTGCGATCCATAGCCGCTGTGCCGCTGCTGCTGCTGATGGCGGTGGCCATAGATGCGAGGGCGACTCTATTGAAAAGCACAACCAAGGAACCATTGGAGGTGAGCACCTACATGACCCTCCCGGAGGGAACCATTACCGTGGACATCGATTCGGATGTCATACTGACCACAGGTCCCGAGGGCGAGACTTTCACCGAGGCCAGTCCTCTAGAGCTAACAGAGGAGCCGCTGCCCGATTCGGTGATCCAGCAGCTGCAACGGGAGCGAGCTGAGGAGGAGCGGTCCCATAATTTGACGGAGTCGGCGACGGAAGAAGGAACAACCACAACTACGGAGCAGCCCAAGTCGACACCCAAAATCTTCAAGTTCGGAGCCGCCAACCTGTCACTTGGCTTCAACTTGCCCTTCAACAGTTTCTCTACTCCGAAGCCAGAGTATGTCACCACCGAGAGGGCTAGGAGAGAGGACACCACCCAGTATGAGGACTACACGACTGTGAAGAACTACTTTGGAAATCGGCCAAGCAATCTGGAGAAGGGTGATCTGGAAATGGCCGAGAACAGAATGGAAACCACCACAGATGTACCGGACCAGGAGCAGAGTGTGGAATCTACCTCCATACCTGTTGCAGTAGACCTCTCAATGATCATGACCACCGAGGTACCTCTGGTGGAGGAAATGGAGACGACCCGTGGCGAAGCAGAACGGGAGATGTCAGTGCCCACCACTTTGTCGCCGCTCTTCCGGTTTTTTAGCACTGCCCCGGCAGTTTCCGTGGTTACGGAGAGGCAGCCTGAACTAACTACAGTGATTCCTGAAGCCCAGGAAGAAGAAGCCACCACAGTGACTGATCTGATGGAGAGCACAGGTGAGCATTCTTTATTTTTTAATATTTAGTGGGGAAAGTGATATCTAAGAAATTTCTAAGGAGAGTTTTAATATTAATTGTATTTTAGGTACTCTTGCTATAAAGGAGACTCTAACTGATATAAATGTGTCTAATTTTTTAGAAGTGCCACTGCCCTCATCCACCCAAGCTCAGGAAAGCATCACAGAGGTAGCAGAAACTACGATAAGTCCTGCTCCTAGCAGCACCCCAGCCACAGAACCTGAACCACTGACCGCCAGAATAAATCTATACCTGAATGCCCAGCCGGAGAGCACGTCCACTGCCAGTGATGCAGAGACCACGACCTCAACTGCGAGTGTCCCGGAGATCACGACCTTAAGTACAAGTGCTCCGGAGATCACGACCTTAGGTACAAGTGCTCTGGAGATCACAACTTCAACTACCAGTACTCTGGAGACTACGACAACCTCTACTACAAGCGTTCCTGAAACAACGACATCCTCTACTACAAGCGTTCCTGAGACAACGACAACCTCCACTACGGGAGCTCCAGAGACCACAACCTCTACTACAAGTGCTCCGGAAACCACAACCTCTACTACGAGAGCTCCGGAGACCTCAACCTCTACTACGAGTGCTCCGGAGACCACAATTTCAACGACCAGTGCTCCTGAGACCACAACTTCGACGACCAGTGCTCCGGCGACCACGACAACCACAACAGCTCGTCCCATTCTGACGCGTGCGCCGCGCGTGGAGCGAATCTTCAACTCGGACGGCGTGGAGGTGCTCTACGGCTACTCCTCGGTGGTGCGGACAAACCGCTCTTGAGCGGAGCTGGGGCCCGGTTAGGCCACCGAGAACACGACCTTGCCAAGGTCGGACAACTTGCCATAATGCGGAGACGGAGACAAAGAGTCATTGAGCGATGGAAGCGCGCGTTCATTTTAGGCAATTTTCAATTCTAAACGAGTTTTAAGCGATCAAGAAAAAGCTAAAATATATTTAAATTTTAATCGGCGGGACCAGGCACAGTGTTGTTGTTGTGATAAACCAAAAATATGTGAAAAGTCCGCAGAGAGAGAGACGTGAAAGAAAACAAATACATAATAATGTTGTGCAAAAAAAATTGTGTACAGAAAATGAAGGGAGGAGAAATGCTGGAAATAAACGATTTTATAAATTATTAATAAAACATGAACCACCCATGATGATGTTCCGTTTCGTGTTTGCCATTTGGATTGCACAAAGCATTTAGTAGGTCTTTCAGTATTTGTTGATCCAAAAATATGACACAATACCAGCTCCGATCCGGCAAAGGTTAGCTTAGCGTTACCCTTTCCCAGACAGTTTATACTAAAATTAATACGCGGAAGTTTCATAAATAGAGGCATTTTTAGGGTGCTTGGGAAGGTTTAAATTCTAACCCCAATAGCATACGAAGAAGAGTATTTACCAATGCAGTTCAGCGACATTTCTTGTCTCAATCTCTGTATTATGATTCATATTGTAGATCATTAAAGCAACGCACCCAAGAAATCAAGAAAGACACAAGCACAGAGACATTCAGCAGCCCACAGGCTGATCGAGCTGCCCACCTGCGTTCAAACAAATAAAGAAAAAATAAACTTAAAGCTGAAAACTAAAAAACTCCAAACCGGCAATCGTCTCAAGAGTTGTCGTCATACATTTTTGGGCTTTTATGTTCCGGCATGAACGCAGACAACCGGACGGCGGATGGACACGTGGACCGGATCGGATTGGCTTGGCTTGGCTTGGGGGACTGGTCCAGTGGCTGGCCTGGCCTGGCTATTATTCATTCATCGATCGATTTCGCAGGGACAGGGCTCTTAGGGGACTTTAGCAATGAGTATCACGTTTACTCCGCCTTACTCTCGCTGGAATTTGAAAGCGTTCGGCGGCCATAAAACAAACACTAGCCGCTAATTTCCATTTGAACTTGAGCGGCACAGGCGCTAAACTGCATGTTGAATGTGAATCGAATGAATGCGGATTGAAGGTTTTGGCGATACGGGTTTTTTTCGGCTGGTTTTTTGCCTTACCCATTTAAGCCAGCTGACTAACTCTGGGCCATGGATCCAGTACTGTATTATAAATAGCTGAAATGTTAGTTAGTAATCTTCGAATGAGTTGTGGAAAGTGACAGGATATAAAGGAAATAAGGGAACCTTATCATACAAATATTAAAAAACATAGAACGCGTCCTTGATTAACAAGAAGTATTTCATCAAATAAAGACATAAATGATCAAATTTTTTTTAAGAGAACACCTTTAGGATCTTATTTCAACTATTTTTATTTAATTATTTCATGTTTTCCTTTTTTAAAATCCTTTGTCACACACATTAATAAAACACCTAGCAAAGTTTCATTCTTGAAAAATGTGGGAAACAAGCTTTTCCATGCGGTTAAGTAATAAATAAACTTGTTTAAACCCCAAAACTATGCTCTTATTTCATATTACTACCTCCAACTGCCTTGTTTATCTTATATGTATTTCTAAGTTTAAAATGCATTTATGCAAACACCATTATAAATTATATAATTCGATGACAAACATGTGTCAAGCCAATAATCTCTCATACGGGGACATCCCGAACAGCACAAAATAAGCACAAAAAAACAATATAAATTAAGCTGGATTTGTTTCAATTAATGATTTTATTTGTTTTGCAAATTAGCATTCAAAATAAAATGATCAAAATACAAACCAGAGCCACCTGGTTGGTGAAAACAAGTTCTATATTCCATGTGTTATTTAATAAGACATTTCAAAGACTGAAGAAATTGTAAATTAACTGTATTGAGAGCAATTAATGATACAATTTGCATTTTGTCAGCCTGCAATTAGCCAAGTTATAAACAAAGACGAGAAACAAGTCCCAGATAATCCCGAGATTCGAGCTGTGGATATAAAAGTCGCCTGCCCTCTCTCAGATAGCACAACCAACACCCATCATGAAGTTCTTTGCACTGTGCAGTATTCTGCTCCTCGCCCTGGTAGCTGTCCAGGCCAATCCTGGAGGCTACGGACATGGCGGCCATGGAGGTGGCGGCTATGGAGGTGGTGGCTATGGACGTGGCGGCTTTGGAGGACATGGCGGACATGGTGGACATGGTGGAGGACAAGGCTATGGGCCAGGAGGCGGCGGGGCCTACGGACCTGGATATGGCGGCGGCTACCAACCCGTATACGGCGGCGGCCTCCAGCCCGCATACGGTGGTTCCAGTGCCACTGCTCAGGCCTCTGCTGTTGCTAATAGTGCTGGTAAATAGGGGATAAACCTATTTCCAAATTTGACACTACTGTGAATCCTGTGCATCCAACAAATAATTTTCAATAAACACTATCTTTTTATAGACACAATTTTCGTTGTTTTTTTTTATTATTAATATTCAATTATTGAGAAGCTTAGTAGTAGAAACTATAGTATATTTTGAAGGGAAATATAATTGTTATTTAATCTTATTCAATCCTATTTAGTTCTGGAAATCATTAAGGCTTTGTTAAGCTAGCAAAAACAACATCTTAAAGATTATACAAGTATTACGAATTATAAAGAATAATTGTTTGATGGTTCAAAAGTACAAATTAAATCGAAAAACACGCAAATCCAATTTTCAACGTTTGTCTTTATTATTCTATCTTAGTGTTAATATTAGAGTTTAAATTATAGATCACCTTTTCGACACTGAGTTAACTGAATTTGTACTGAGTGTATGCACAAATAATCTATATAATTACAAAAATTTTAAATAATTTGGGAGATAAATGGCCCGTTATTGTAATTAAGAATTGTATGAGAAGCGTATTTTAATGTTTGTTTACAAAATCAGAACGACTAATCAGTCTAATATTATTCACTAAAACTCGCAAGCGGACTTAAAGCCACTTTTAGGAGCTTATTGCTACAAGCCCGGCTTCAAATTGGGCTTCCCTAAAACAGTTAAGCCCAGAAATATGCTTTAGATGAGACATCATTCTGAACTTTCTCTGAAACAAACCAGTTTTCAATTGATATCTTTATAGTATATTCGCACAAAATAATACAAAACGTCACGCGACTCTAATATATGTCTAATTAGTGTGCTAAACGGAACCCCCCATCTATATGATTGTGTATATTAGCAATAAACTAAACTAAACAAAAGGAAAAAAGTGATAAAAAAAAAGTCAGAAAAAACAAGTCTAGGCCACCTGTCCCGGCTGCAAGCTGCTATAAAAGAGGCCGGCACTCGCTCAGAGGGCAACACAAGCTCCGACGATGAAGTTCTTAGCACTGTGCGTTTTCCTGATCTTCGCCCTGGTGGCTGTCCAGGCTGCTCCTGGCGGTAACCGACACAATGGACCTGGTATCAATGGGCCAGGTGGACACGGTGGACCAGGAGGCAACTTCGGAGGCAACTACGGAGGTGGTGGTGGTGGAGGCTCTCAAGCCACCGCCAATGCCAACGCGGTGGCCACATCCAAGGGCCAAGGAGGCGGACCAGCCTCTGCCAACGCCAGTGCCAACGCCAGCGCCCAAAGCGGCAGCGGCGGAGGTGGATATCACGGTTGATTGATCCTGAAGATAATACCCCAAACTGGACACTTTGGAACAACTAAAATGGGCCACTAGATAAAAGTGGGCACGTCGCCGGACGGGCCTCTTACTCTTGTGGAGCGTTGACGGGAAAATATTTAAATAAACTACTAGTTATTTTTCAAAAACCCAACAGGGCTTGTTGTTCTTTTTTTTTTTTTTTGCCGAAACTAGTTTTGTTAGGTGATGTTTTGAATAACTTAAAGACGATGTGACGTCAATAAATTTAACTTAGCGAGCCTAAAAATTTGCTACGTTAACGTTATAAAGAGTACAGGAATCATTAACGATGCTCCATTTTAAATCCAAAATTTCCGCGGCAACTGAAAACCTGTTTGGCTTGGCTGCTCTTTATCTAACTTATTCTCATAATTTATACTTGGCTTAATGAATATAATAATTAGTATTCCGATGATTTGATCAATTTAAAATCATTTAAAATATTCGTTGATAAATAATTATATCTGAACTTTTGAGTTGTTTATAATGTATACTCGGATTTTCTTCAGACTCACTTAAGGACTTGAATTCGATCATATTAAGGTTAATTAAAAGAATCAATCTGTTAATATAATTATATATCATTTGTATTATACTTGTATGTATAATTACTTATATTAACATTATTAATTGTCTCATTGTATACTCGCATTATAATATTATTATTATATAAAATGTTATACATAATTAAATATTAATCTTCAACAAAATCCTGAATTAATTAAAAATCATCTAAAAAAAAAACTGACTCCAATCAAAAAATGGAAAAAATTATCCTACTAATTTATTTATATTTTCAATATTTAATATGCATGTTATTCGTATTCTTAAGCATTAGTTTTCGAAATATTATCGCGTTTCTCCCATTTAGTTTTGAATAATTTAAAACAATAGTGTGACGTCAATCGGTTTATCTTGAAGCCCCCAAAAACTGGCTACATTTCGTTAATAATCATGTGTGATCCTCATTCGGTTGCATATTTTAACAACGGTAGCAGTTGCTTGAAACCCGTCTTGTGTATCAAATTTATAGCTTTGATTTGCTTAAATTATTTGCATATTATTTACATAATTACCTTCTCGTTAAACAAAAGAAAAGCATCTGTTTAAAGATAACAATGCGTTTTTTTCCATCACTTTTGTTCTTTTGCTCTAGAAAGTGGATCAAAAATAAGAGTTTTAAAGTTATCTAAATTTAATGTCTTTTGCAAAAATATAACTATTTATTTATTCAGGTAAAACTTTTTATTTTTTAAAAAGATTTCGCAAATGGTTAACAAACAAAAGGATAGCTCTAAGAAAGGTTCGATTTAAAGTTATACAAATGTAATAAATTCAGGTTTAATTTGCGTAGAAATTGAAGTAGTTTTTTGTGCTTGTCAAAGTAATGCAAAAAAAGATAAAACCTTTTCAATATTTTGAACTGTAACAGTGTTCGCAGACCAATATCAATTAAATTCTTCACTCCTAAGAGCATCCATTCAACTGATTTGTTCGGTTGAATTTAAATTTTCACCAAAAAATTAGAACTAATGGATCACGAACTGATGTCGTGACAGATAATTAGCAGACCGGTTTCTATTTTGACAAAACTTAGATGCATTGATAATGTTTTCTTACCGTTTAGGAAGCTAAAGTTATTCGGAAATACTGTTCTAAATACTAGAACAATTTTGCTTATCCAAAAATATGCATACTTACCTAGAGCAATAAAAGAAGCAAGGGCTGGGTTTTTATTATATATTATGCGTATTGATATTATTACTTCTAAGCTCAAAGTAATTACAGTAACCAGTAAAAGAACCCTCAGGTAAGACTGGATCTATCTAGAGCTTCAGATACTGCTATAAATAAAATAATAAAGTGTTCGAAGCTTAAAGCAAGGTAGCCGAAAGAACCAACAAAGATTGTGAATAACCGACCTATGCCTATTTTGTATAAGAAAAAACACAAAATTCTTTTCAGTTTTTTGAGTATTTTTTTTTATAAATATTAAAAAACTAATTCAGTGAAGAAATTCGGATCGTATTCAGGGCTTATTTGCCAAAGGAAGAAGCATTGGCGTTGGCATTGGCGTTGGCATTGGCACCTCCACGGGAGCTGGCATTGGCATTGGCATTGGCATTGGCGTTGGCGTTACCACCTCCAAAACCGTTACCTTCGGCATTGGCGTTGGCATTGGCGTCGGCATTGGCAAATCCTCCTTGATTTCCACCAAATCCTCCTGGGCCACCTGGTCCACCAAATCCTCCTTGATTTCCACCAAATCCTCCTTGGCCACCAAATCCTCCTTGGCCACCAAATCCTCCTTGGCCACCAAATCCTCCTGGTCCGCCAAATCCTTCTCGATTTCCACCAAATCCTCCTGGTCCACCAAATCCACCTGGTCTACCTCCTGGGCCCCCTTGCTTATTGAATTGTCCTGGTCCTTCAAATCCTCCTGGGCCTCCAAATCCTCCTTGTCCCTCAGACTCAGCGTTGGCGTTGGCGTTGGCGTTGGCGTTGCCACCGCCGAACTGTGGAGCAGCGGCGGTCACGGCCAGGATCACGGCGAGAACGACAAAGACCTTCATGCTGATGCTGGATCTGCTACTTTGGACAAGTAACTGAGCTAACTGAATAGCCATTGCCGCAGGGCCCGGTTTTTATATTAGCCAGACGGCTGGCAGACGCCATCAGATGCCGAAAAAAATATAAACGCTAGATACCCGGTAAAAAATTAGCATACAAACAATAGTCACTGCCAAAAAAAAAAAGCTCTTATATCGGGGGAATCTAGGCGCCAGAAAGAGCTGGATAGAGAACACCGATCGAATGCAATGGTCAGAGGAAAGTTTGCAAATGTCTTTAGACGGCAACACGAGCTGTCGTCGTGGTGGTTTCCTCTGAAACCGGTTTGCCGCTATCAATATTTAAGCGATTATTAATATTTGTGTTTATATTTCATGAAATCTTCTTTCTTATTTTTCGGCACACAATCGCACTTTAAGATGGGAAACGACTTTGTGATGGCGGGTAATTAGCACAGCATCTGCCGAGGTACATTACCTATATGTCTTTGATGATTCTACAAATAGAAGTGGTAGGGGTTTAAGTATAGGTAAGGAAATAGTTAGATTGCTGTTCCGGGTCTCAAAATCTCCCCAAATAACAAATTACAAATAGTATTAAATTGCTTTCAAATTTGAGGCTTGGTTATTAAAAAAATAGGTTCGATTGATTATGTAACTTATATAAGTAATCATTATTATAAAAGTACTACATAAAAGTGGGATTGTATAAGGACAAAAATATCGCTCTGAAACGTGATATGTTCATGATATGTCAATCATCTCGTAGAGTTTAATATATCGTAACTTAAAGTATACAAAATAGTATTTGTCTTTTTTACCAATTATGTATAAAATATCTTTTAAGCAACATTTTTGTTACTTTTTTTATATTTATTTCCATATAAATGATAGATAAACCTAAGTTCAGCTCGATATATACCAGAATATCGATATAATGCTGAAATATCGCTCAGTTAATATAATACCAATTAATCGATATTTTCCTACATTCCCGCTTAAGAGTCCCTACAACCGAAAAATAGGTTTGTTCTAAAATTCAAGATTTATGTTAGAAATAAAAATCAGATACAAATATTTTTTCTTACAAATTCCCTTTAATATCTGCAACAGACCTTATCTCGACTCCATTCGTATATTACAAATGATTTCGTAAAAACTCACACACCTTGCCTAAATTAACGCTTTTCAAAGCTCTTCCTTGTTCTAATATCAATCCAAATTTATTCCATTTCATATACCCAATTCATATTTGTTTTCCTGTAAACCGCGCACGAGCCCCTACAGAAATTAGCATAATTTTCAGGCATACATATACATACATATATGGATAAAGGTTTGTTTTTGTGTTCCACTCAAACTATATTTGAAATGCAAATCAATTGGAAAATAAAAATGATAATTTAAGATGTGGACGCAGTCGGGTCAAATCGATGAAATTCACCACACATGCTATCACTTCAGATCGGTAGATATTAACTGCTTGCTATAAACTTTGCGAATTTCTGTTGATATATTATACATACATATGTATATGGTGGGGAAGTCTGAGATAATACAGGCAACTGTACGACTTGTATTGGCAGAATAAATACCGAACATAAGTCTTTATTAAACTTATATGAAACCTCTGTAGTTGCGGTC